>JANIJG010016682.1:12351-56730 GCA_024611175.1 Megaceryle torquata | reverse complement strand
ACGTTTTTTTTGCTACTGCAAATCCTTTATCTGAGGAGCCCAGAATGAGGTAAAGCATTTTGACAGAGTGTTCTGGAAATCAAAGCATTTTACCTGAAGGGCATACTTTGCTTGAGTGGAAAATAGCAGCTCATTTTCTTATGCAAAACAATTGTGTGGCATACTGAAGACACGCAGAGTTATTCATATGGAAAAAAATAGTATTTTATGACTTGAGCATGCTGTACAGTGCTGTTGGAAGGTAGGGATTTACACAGTACTGTGATTAAAATGTATTTGCATCCAGCATGACAGGCATTTCCACGTTACTAGGATGCCAGCAGTGCTCAGATCATCTTGATTTCTCCCAACAGCAGAAATGCAGTCAAGTCTCTGCTTAAATTGCTTGGACCAGCAGAACATTAACTTTTTTTTCTGCTGAGGTTACGCTATACAAGAAAACACTTTCCAAGTAAACTTGGATATGGAATGGATTTAACAGAAGCCAAGCGCTGAAGGGCAATGACATCTTGACCCTGACCTAGGGCAAACACCCGCACACCAAAAGAGCTATTGGGAGACCGTGACCTTTTCTCACATTGCATCCAGGTGAGTACAAGGCAACTCTTTTAGGAACACACATAAATGAAAACAGTTTTTGAACATGAAGAGTAGGTTTATATTGTCTACTGAGATTAGTATCTAGCTCAGATGTGTTTCAGAGGAACAAAAAATGACATTCCTTGTTCCCCTAAATAGCCAATAGCTTTTCATAAAGGAAGATAACTCAGTGAAACTGATGCCAAATAAAAATACCAATAAAAGGTCAAGCAGTAAGCCTGAAAGTTGAGGAGATTTAAATGTTTACTAAATCAGTAGTCCTTAGCAAGCAATATTGGCAAAGGAGGAAACTTTTAATGGGTCCACATTCCCTTTCAATTCTAGCTCTCCTACGACCTGTCAAAGGCAGAGGACTCAAACCAAATATCCACAGCACAGCCCTCAGAGTTACAGAAGTGTTAAGCCAGGGGCCTCAGAGATAAACCACTGAAATTTAGCTGCTCAGAGAAGGGACCAAGCTACTCTGCCAGTCTGGTCTGCGTTATTAGTGAATGGAAGCTGCATCCAGATTTCCAAAAAGTTTAAAAATCATTATGTGTGCAATTTCCAGCCCATCTCTAGCACATATTTGTATATCTTGTTTTGTTTTGTTTAATCCTGTTTATTATAAATAGCCAACACATTCACACAAGCAGCTGATGCATTTCTTTTAATACTAAGATTTTTTTTCTCCGTATGAAATTTCATTAAAATATTAGAGTTTCTCTTCAGAAATTATCCAGTTCCATGCAGAGAAAGTCTATAACAATACTACCAGCTACTTTTCATGGGAAGTGGTGACCCTCTGTAATTTTGGTTAGTATACTTGTGATATTTGTCCTGGGACAATAATATTAACAACCCTATTACCTGCCATCTTCCTGAAATACAATGGGCTTATGTAGACTAAGCAGTTATTGATCAGGATGTTACACAATGGTGAAAATCCCTCATAGCTTCTCTTTTGGGAATGATTTCTACTTTTGTGAATTATGGTCCATACCTCATAAAATGAGGAGCAATTGGACTGCATCTATCATCTAGTTACTCTGTGCTAGTCAGAATGCTCATGGTTTTTAGCATCCTCATGTAGCTGCTAAGACTGACTTAAAAATATCTATCTTTCTCTATTAAGATGTTGTTCAGAACATGAATATAAACATATTTGCATATAAATTGTTTTAATTAAAATTAGCTTTGGTAGATTAAGTTAGAGTGGTCAATGTTAAGAAATAAGCCAGGTTTCTGGAAGAAATATTTTTAAAGGAGATGTTAAAAACAATTTGTCAGTTTGCATTGTACTCTTTGGTTATTCACACGTTAATTGTATTCTTTCTGCTGTCACATTACCTTCAGCTTGAAGATCAGCCAGAAAAGGAAATTCTGCCTTGCCTGTGGCAGTCAGACAGTGGAACAAAAAAATGCCAGTGAAGTGAGTTTTTTTTATGGCTATTTTAATTGTAGGAGATACATGGGATAGGATGGTCAACTTTTGAACTTTTTCCTTCCCTTTTAAAGTGGTTATAATTGTTTTGATTCCTTGTGTCAATTATGTTTGCCATTCCCATTCAAGTAGATCCCATGAGGTCAGTGAGATAGTTCTCTGAGTGGTAAGTAAATGTTAAAACAAATAATATTACCCATAAAGAAGAGAAGTGGAATTATGTTCATTCTGTCTGGTTTATCCTGGTCTTTCATTTTGCTTTTTTCTATGACAAGAAAGATAGTAAATATTTACTGAACAACCTGAAAATTTGTTATAAATTTGATAAAAGTTTATTACAGTTACTAAAACAAATTCTCTGCTGATTAATTCAATCAGCACATGATGTCTCACAAAGTACTACATAAGGCTAAGCTTAGTTTTCATTTGTGTTTTCAGTACAGACTGACTATATTTGCACTCCAACTTCCCTCATATATATATAAATATACATAATTTTATTCTTTTTGTTTAAATATAATTCTGTGCAGTCTGGATACAAATAAACTGACAGCTACACAAAAGGTCTGTTTGGTAAAGGTGTCAATGCCACAGCCTATTGTAATAGTAACTACAGCTACATAATATGGTGACACTATCATATATCTTTTTTTATGAATTTACAATTGGAAAATACCCTTACTGGTGATGCAGAGAAATGGCTATGGAATACAGCTCTCAAACTAGCCTGCATACTTCAGAGCAGGGTTTTGACAGTCAAGCTCTCAGACTCCCCTTAGGAATATAAATATTTTCTTACAGAATTCTAGGGGGGGTTGGTTGGATTTCTTTGTTTGGCTGGTGTTTTTCTGTTTTGTTTTGTTGTTTTGTTTTGGGTTTTTTTTGTGATTTGTTGGTGGCTTTTTGTGTTTTGTTTTTTTGTTGTTGTTTTTGTTTGTTAGTTTGTTTTTTGTTTGTGGGGTTTTTTTTGTAAATTAAGAAAACCTGAAATATTTTATACAGAATGAAGTGTTTGGTTCATTTATCAGACTTCAGAGCCTTTTAGCTCCTCAAACACCTATTTTTGAAGTTAGCACATACAGTGGCAGGGGAGTCAATAGCATAAAGGTCTTTCCTTAGGTGATTTCAAACACCAGTCAGGCAGACAAACATTGTGAACTTCACTTCAAAGGTTACTTTAAAATGCTCTCCCGATGGCTGCTCATCTTGTCAGCCTTGAGAATACATGCTTTTCTAAGGCTTGACTAGAAGAAAGAGGAGCACAGCATGTGCAGGCAGGGGCTGAGTTTTAGCAGAGCCTTTTCCACCCTGTTTTCCACTCATCCAAATTTCTCAGGCCTCAGTATTGTGGACAGTGTCTGTGGCTAGTGATGCCTTACTGAGCCAAGCATGACCTGGTCTAACTTCAGTTTGGATGAACTAAGGGATGTGAATATAAGAACTGGGTGTGAGCTAGAAAAGAATTACACCCCATGGCTTTACACATCTGAAAACAGAAAGATCAACTGAGAAAAACCTTTCAGTACAGAATGACCAACTTCCACAAAAATTAAGTTGTGAAGTTTTGCAAACAGAAATAAGGTCTAGCCAGAAAATATGGTTTCTGCTTCTATCAAAAATCCTGGAATTTGTTCCATTTTGCACTGAAACAAAACATCTCTGAATTTTTCAATTTCCCCTGTCTTACCACCAAATGAGAGAGGAGATGTGCGCAAATCATTGCAGAGCTGCCAAGATGTCAAGTGGGTACTATATTCACATAGAATATAAATTTAGTTTCAAATCCCCCTACCTACTGTCACCTATACAAAATACACATCTAGAGGATTAGAAAAATCATTTCCTCTCTCTCTGGTTAATACATCTCTGCTATTTGTGTAAAAACGTTAACAGTTTCAACAAAAGCAACGTAAGATACTGACCTATTTAATTATTACCAGCCTCTTCATGTATTCTAGAGCTGTTGTGTCCCCTTGTCTACTTGCAAAAACATCTGTATCCAAAATGAGGGGAGAAAACATAAAATCAATTACTTATGTTGCTTGGTTTCATGGCAAAAAGTGCAAGCAATGCCAATAATAGTGGTAAAGGAGGTGCTTTCTCTCTGCTGGATGTTTAAATTAAAAACTCATATAATTATAATTTTAATCAAAACATAATTTTCCAGGAATAAAAGACAGGTTTCTTTTATCTAGGTACTCATGGATTAAATTGAATATGACCATCTTAGTTACAAGAAAGCATTCCACACACTTAGCATGCAGTTCCCTTATCTGACATCCCTCTGCCTGTCAAATGGTGTGGCTGTTCTGTGCTAGCTTGCAGAAGCTTTGCTTCTGGGCCTGGGCACCTTCAGAGCACCCAGTCTTTGTATGTGCAAGGGTTCCTTTAGTTCTGTGTCTTATTTCTCACAGCAAGTTACAAAGGAAGAGCCAAAACTATGAATTTGCTCAATTTTTAATACCATGAGAAACTGGAATAAGGGGCATTTCTCCTGCCACTGTTAGCATGATAATGTTTTAGATAATTCTACTAATTCCAAGCAAAAAAATGTTATATAAGTTAATGGTTAATCCATTTGAACTCAAGAAGAAATTCATTACAGCCTCTAGAACGTTCATATCCCTCCTATGCTTTTATTATAGTTCAACCAATCACAAGCATTACTGCTATCTCCTGGATGAATAGTCAAGTTGTCATTGTCAAATAACACTGTACATTATATGTCCATATGGTTCTCTGTGCTCTAAAAAAAAAAAAAAAGCCACATTTTTTTGTTGACTTTCCATTATTCAGTGCATACATAACACGAATTATTCACTCTGCTCCCTCAGGGAGTAGCCCAACACTAGCTACCACAGCCTGTACAGGCAAAAGATCACAATACTATTTTCAAGGATAGATGTTGTTTCCACAGGTCAAACGTTGGGGAAACAATGGCCTGGTATGAGTCTGTGGAGACACTACTAGCTAATAAAGGTAAGAAGTGAAAAATATTTTTTTACAAATGTGCATTGATCCAGTTCATAAACATGGCTGTGAGGTTTTCACACTGCTCTCCAAGTCGCCACATGCTTTGAACCAAACTACAGCAGCTCACACGAAGACATGTGAGCTGCTGTGCTGAATGGCAAACACAATATACCTTCTGGCCCATGCCTAAGGGACATTAAAGAAGGCAGAAGGGCTCTGAAAGAGTTTTATGAAGATAACAGTTGTTAAACTCTCCACACAGTAGTTCTAGTTACCCTATTATTATTTAATTAAAAAAACCAACAAACACACAAACCTTTTCTTAGCTATTCCTATTACAAAGAAATATACACGTTGTGCACTGACTTTCATTCAAACAAAAAAATATTTCTGATATGTGCAAAGTCACTTTTCCAAGAGTTCCCATTCCTACTGACCTGAAACTCCAACTTAAAAATTTCCTTGCCCTTGCTCCATTTTCCTGCAGGAACCTTATGGCCTGTGCCCTGCAGTGCCTCCACACTGTTTCTGAATAGTATTAACTTGACTAACACAACTAAATTTGGGTCCTGTCACCTTTCCTTTCTAAAAGCTTGTGATTTGGATCAGTTTTAAAGCAATTTCTCCTGAACAAACCTTTCATTTATTTATTTTAAGTGGAAAAAGAGAAGTGCCAAACAAGTAACAAAGACTCCTCTCTTCCTGAATGTCTTAACTGTTACCTGAAAAAAGGTGGAAGTACTACTTAGGCAGGCTAACCTCAGCTCTAGTGTGGAGCACACTACCACAATATGGCCTCATTTTCAGCTTGTTTCTTAGACCAGGGTCAGTCTCAAATCCTTAATTTCCTAGTCATTATAAATCCTCTTGAAGACCAAAATCTCCAGGTTCCCCTTTTGACTAGTGCATCAGTGCTAGAGACACCAAACCATGGCAGGCAGGTCTGGGGAGCATTCCTCAGTAACGGTCTGAAAGAATTCTCTTAGCCACATTATCATTTATTTCTCCCACAACAGCCTCTGAAGACTAACTACTGGCTGACAGGCAAAACAATATCAGGCACACAAGTTACACTGTATTTACTGCATATATATGCACAGAGGTCTGTATATACATACATATAATCTGCATTGGTTTTTAAGTTTTCCTCTACCCATCATCTCATGCATTTTTCCCCAGATGGCTTGGCAGCTTTTAGGATATTTTTGAAGTCAGAGTTCAGCGAGGAGAATGTGGACTTCTGGCTGGCCTGTGAGGACTTCAAGAGAACCAAGTCCTCCACCAAGATTGCCTCAAAAGCCCAAAAGATTTATTCTGACTTTATACAAGCGGATGCTCCAAAGGAGGTAAAGTTTTTTGAGTGTACTTTGGGTGCTGAGGACGGGAATCAAGTGGTTTGGCAAAAAGATGAGATAATCAAAAGCAAGTTTTTCCTCTTCTCTTTTTTCAGTGGTACTATCTTTTTAAGAGCTAAATAAAATTAAACATTCAATGTACTAGAAAATGCAGGGATGACCTTCCTGCTTATTTGCATCAGCCAGTGTATTTGGGAGGAAATTCAAATGCAGACTGTGTCCTGTACACAAACAAACCTCAGCTTTCTAATCAAACATATTACTTTTATGCCTCTCTTATTCCTACAGATTAATATTGACTTCCACACCAAAACCCACATCTCTCAGAATATCTTGGAGCCCACCCTCAGCTGCTTTGATGATGCTCAGAGGTTAATCTATAGTCTCATGGCAAAGGACTCTTTTCCCAGGTTTCTAAGGTCAGAAGCATACAAAGAACTAGTAAAGAAGCAACAGAACATAAATCAGAAGAGATGGCTCTCGTTTTTGTGAGAAAATACCTGAGGGATTATAAGTTTCTACATGCCTCCCATTGCAACTCAGTAGAGTTAATATTTTGTAAAAGCAACCGTACAAAACAGATCTAAGAATTGCCTTTGCAGCCTTGTTTTTAAGTACAACGTGCACATACTTTCTAAGAGCAGCCGAGAAATATTCAATAAACAGGATGGAATATACTGAAACATTTGAGCTACCTTTTTTTAATAAGAGGTTTGCCATTGACAGTTTTTCCAGTGCTTACTTTATTTGTCAAAGTGTTTTCACATTTTTAAGCAGAATGTTTTGGTTTTCTGGTTTGCTGTTGATTTTTCTTTAGAAGCATGGCCTCAAAAAGAAATTCCTTTCTGGGGACTTGAATACCTATACTCATTCATTCATCATCTTATTTACAATTTGTAAAAAGATTTAAAATCCTCTTTTAACTGGATTTTTTACTAATTCAAAATGGGAGAAGCAGATAACACACTATTATAATATTTAGGAAATAGGCAGATGCTTTATAACAGTGTTCCAGGCATTCAGAGTAAATTAATGTTTCAAAATACAGCTGTCTTCAATATGACTTATTCCACCCCCACTTCTTTTTTTTTTTTTTTAATTTATTTTAAAATTTAAATTTGTATTTAAAAGTTTCATTTATTGTGTAGGCATTTTGGAAAAAAACCTGAGTAAATCTTCCTTTGTACATTTTCAATTAATAGTTTATTTTCTTTGTTTTTCCAAATGTATTCTATGATACTGTCCCCATGCACTTATGAACAAGGAATGTCAATAATTCTTACCATTTTTCAATGAAGTATAGATAAGCAGAAAAGTAGGCATTGGAGAAACAGGTTTAGGCAAGTAAGCATGTAAATCAGAATTTAGTCATGATGTTTTTCAAAGCAGCAAGATATAACAGAGTTCTAGTGCAATCTTCAGGTGTCTCCAAATGCACACACTGATCTCATTCATTGCTGTTAGAGGATTTATTACATATATTCAGGTGAAGGAAGGAGCTGTGGCATAGTACTTAAGAAAAGAACTTTTAAAACCATATGGTGGAGGAAGAATCTTTACTATGGTAAAAAATTCTAAATACGAGAGACAGAAATAAGATTTTTCTAAAAAAAGAAGTCTTTCATTTGATATGAATTTGATAGTTTGATTCTTTTGCTTCTGAGCTGCTCTAAACCTCCAGTAACCTCCCCCTATTTAAAACTCTGTTCTTGCCTTCTATACACCATCCCATTCTCTATGCAAAAAATCCTATTTCATCAAACTCCATTAAGGAGGAAATAATTAATTTAGGCAATAATATTAAGTAGTCTGAAAGCCCCAATATGCTGCCTTTGGTTACGTACTTAGGTTACTGTCCTGCCACAGTAAATGGAGGTAGGTAAGGGCATAAAATATATATTCTTTGATACCCATTCTGTCACCTAGTTCTTTCTTTTGCTGCTTGCATTACTTTTTCTTTTCTTTCTTCCCCAGTACTAGTGGTTAACAGAGAAATTAACATGCTCACTGAGGCTGAGCTAAAAGAAGGATGTGGGTTTATTTTGCAGTCCCACAGCTACCACTCGTTTTGCAATGAGACTTCAGTGGAAAATTGCAACTTCCGCCTGCTCCTCAGCCTTGGTATCCTGTCTGCACCGGGGGATTTCTGCTGGTTAAAGTCACAATAAAGACAGCAGTCAGGGTCACTGAAATTACATCATTTACTCAAAAATGTAGCAAGTCATTTTCCCTTCTTGCAAATCCAATTGTCATTTTCAGAAGAGAAAAATTCCCACACGTAGGAAGAAGTGGGATCATGTCACTTTTCTTAGTAGGGCAAGTAGAATGCAAATAAATTCTGGTCTACCAATTGTTTGGGACCTAAGGCTAAAAAAGTACCTTGAACATAGATGTGTGGTCATGAAATCTCAACTCTGTGCTCTTTTAAAACTTCCACGGTACTGACTTCACTTCATCAAAACAGAAATAGCAAGTGGTAGGAAAATGGCTGCAAGGGACCTCCAATTCCTGATTATTTGAAAACACAGCATAAGGAAAAGTTATAAATAAATGTAAAATAGTCAAATTTGATAAAAATAATGCATGTTATTCTGAGAACTATATAAAAACAATAGGAGGAATCTTCATGACCACATGATACCTGGCTGATTCTCTATGATCGTAATTATTGTTAAAAAAAAAGTAAATAATTCTTAATATTGTAGCATTTGCCACTCATTTTAATAATTGCATAATAAAACATCAATGGTTTTAACAAATTTCCAATTAATTTAGAAAGTTTTAAGAGAAATGTACAGTAATTGCACTTTTAAGGGTTATCACAGACTCAAGTGTAAAGTAACTAATAATCCTTTCATAACCCCTAGTTAAAGCTATGTTAAGTTGGTTTTAACTAGTTTTATTTAACTAACAAATCAAGCTTTTCAACACTGCCATGAACTGATCTGTTTCAGATGCTTAAATGTGAAACTTTGTAAATCTAAATAAACAATGGCTATAATTTCACATACATACAATGATAATTGGATGCACATTCACAATTAACTTTTGAAATCCTCAGAGCACAATCTATATCATATGCAATTAAACAAAAGAATCTACAGCATATTGAAGTGCTTTGGAGTTGAACAATCAAATTTCTTAAAACTTCTATAATATAAATTATTATTAAGGCATTATTAAAGATCAGTTTTAGAAAGTATCTGAAAACACCCAGTTGTGAAAAATGGGAACCAGCAGTCTTTATTTCTCTTAATTTTCTAGGTCTAAAACTGATGCTTCATCCTTTTACAACACCAAAAAAGAGGTCATAGCCTAGCATCTGAGCTCTGATAATTTGACATAGGAAAGGACTAGGCACCGAAGTGAGATTTAGAAGATTTAGACTGAACTTCGCCAAAATCCTAGAGCTTTGCCAAGGAATTCCAGCATGAACTTGGCCTAATTGTGTAACCTGCTGTGCAGCAGTTATGAAATTGAGAAGTTACCTCCATCTTCCATTAAAATGTAGTATATTTGTGCCCTTTAATATTTGGGGATCATGCAGACACTTCAGGAAGACAGGATCTATTTTCAGGCTTCAGAGCAAAGCCACTTAATATCAGAGTAATATCTTCATTATCAAAGCCAGTGAATTTTGAAAAAAATGGTTATAAATTTTGTGGAGAGGAGTCATAACTATTCTTACAAGTTTGTACATCACCTATTCCTGTGGAACTTCAGGTGCTAACACCTTACCAGAATTAATGGCTCATTACAGCTCTGATTTTTATCTTCACTCTGTACCATGTAGCTTTAGGAATATAGAATCATGGGAATGAAGGCACATAAGCCAGTGAAAGGGCCCCTGCTGACCTGTGTGGGTGTTAGATCAGATGCAAGATAATAAAATCCACTATCTGAACTGGAAATATAAATTATCCAGAAGTTGGGAAGACTAGAAGCCAAAAATAGCTGCTTCTTATCAGAAAGACTCTCTAAATTTTGGGGAAGACTACCTGCTACATCTGGACTTTACTGCTATTCCTAAGAGGGGATATATATAATATCCTAAGAGGGGATATATATAACCATATATAATTTGACTCCTGCGGATAATGGGCAGGTAAATTAAATTAATGAAATCAGTATAGCATCTTTATTTCTGAATGACAATTACATTTTGTACTGCTGGTGGAAATTTAAAGCACATTAGGGATCTGAAAAGTGAAGCATACTTTCTGCCTTTAAGTATACTGAAAAATAAGGGGAAGAAAACCCGTGAAAGGAGGTGTTGTCACATTTGTTGACACTGGTTAAAGTCTCATGGAGCTCAAGAAGCAGCCCATGTTTGTTAAGGAAAAATGAAATTGAGTAAGGAAAGCAAGATGCCCGTGTATATTCACCTTCATTCAGTAAATACAGCAAGGTATGTGGTCTCTGCACTGCCTAGGAACTGTAATTGATACTGTAATTCTGAAATAATTTGAAATACTCATTTAGTAACGGAGTATAAAGTATTTGAAGAACTGATGAGCAGCACTAAAATTATCACTAAAAGCTGTACTTTAAGTATTCTTAGCCTCTTCATTTTGAGAGAAGACGCCTCCAAGAAAAGTTTCTTTCCATTTTTTCCTGGCTTTTCAACCTCTATAATAACAGGCCTTGTAAATTAGACTCAATGTATTCCTACACATTTCAGAGGAGGCCCTAGATGCTTTGATCTTCAGTGAGAAAGTTGAGACATTACTAAAGCAAATGATTCCCTGCCTTATTTTTTGATATTGTTGCTATGGTTTCTAGCTGCCATATTCTCATTTCTCTGTCTTAAATGAGCCATTGCCTTGCATATTTTTTTTTTCCTATATTGCATGGATTTAGTTATTTGCATATAAAATAAGTAAAGCTGGATTTGTCTCTCAGTCCATATCTATTTCCATTTAGGTTTGCATGTAGGTTATTTTTAGATCTATGAATAATTTCCCTACTATGCATACATAACAGTCCTGGAAAGGAAAAAAAAAAAACATGTGCTCAGTTACTCAGTAAAAACTCTAGGGAAACCTTTTTATATCTTTACAGTATATAGATGAGAAAATAAATAAATCCTTAAATAACTTGTGTTTCTTGAATAATTTCAAATGTACTATTCTGTACTATGTTTTAGCAGAGAAGAGGGCAGGAAGTGAGGAAATAATGAAGATGTATGATTTAGTATCTTGGATAAAAACCTTCTGCTTTTTATCTGTGTGGGCAGCAACATCTCCATGCCTGCACAGCTTGGGGAATATAGCAAAGGATACAGAGACATTACGCAACAACTCAGTCTCCCACACTGGTTGATCACCCCCTAGGCTGAAGCTTCTTCAGTAAGCTGCCAAATTCCAGTGGCAAACCCCCCTCTTATTAAAAAGTATTACCTTTTTCTCCCTCTGAAATATAGGATAACTGCACTATGTTAACTGCAGGCTACAGTGTCTTTAGTCTTCAAACTAATACCATACATAAATACTGCTATTAATAGTTCTTCTGATCTACTTATAGATATTTCTGCCACTAACCTAAACAAATATCCAACATCCAGGGCTCAAGGAGCATTTGCTTCTAAATAAGTAAAAGAATGTAAAAAAGTATAAATATTGCAAACTAAAGAAAGCTCATTCTTCACAATAAAACAGGGGAAACTCCTTTGAATGGTTGAACTACTTTGTTATTTAAAACATTATTAATAGAGAAGATGCATAGGGAAATTCAGGCTGAATGGGCTGACAACATAAAACCTCTGAAATTCTCGACACTGTGAAATGACATAAACTAGAAGATAGCAGATAAAATGTCACGGGCTGACACTATAGCACTACTGCTTGTATTGCTAATATTATTCTAAGCTCTGCACTCTGTCTTACCTGGTGTTTTACCCAAGCTCACTGTGAAAGAACATCTTTTGCTTCAAGTCCATTCTAAATCTGTACAGTGCTATCACTTGTCTTGAACCACCATTGGCTACTATTCAATATGAATAGTTTCAAATTGATTTGAATTTAATTTTCAGAATGAATAGGGTGGATATTGATCAAAATGCAATCATTTTGCCTCTTGTAGTGAGATAAAATGGCAATAGCAAAAAGCCCTTGCATTGATTGAATTTCTTACCAGAGCTGAGCCTTTTCAGAGAATAAAATGAAAAACACAGCTTGTTAAATGGCATAAAAGGAGGTTTGTGACATATCTTTTCATGTCAAGTGATAAGCAGGACATATTCCAGACAAGACAGACTCATTAATATTGACAGCTTTTACAGTCTCAAATGTTTTTCACTGTTGATAGTGAGTCAATATTGGAAATTCTATATTCTGAGATAGGAATTATTAGAATAAATTGTATTTGGATCAAACTTCATACTTTCTGATATTTACGCCATTTTTCAGTTACACTTTATGTAGGTCTCTCTGCAGTGACAATGACATACTACATTGGACCTGAATTCTATTCCAAGAAGGATAGTTTTTTTAGCTAAATTACATTTTTTGCATAAATTTTAAACCAGAAAAGAGGATAATTTAAAAATACGCTTGCTGGTTGCAGTAATTTTTTAATGGTAAGTCTTCAAGCTTGTTCTAACATTTTTATTAGGACTAACCTTTTTTTTTTTTTAATTTTCCAAATGTGACTTGGTAATAAGTCTGTATTCTGAACAGAAATTAGAAATGGAGGAATGGCTAAGGGGGACACAAAAGGAGGATTCAGGTTTTAAAAAAATCATCATTAGGTGCCCTAAAAATCTCCACAGGTTTCTGTGAAGTGAATTAACAGAAAAGAATGCATTCTACCTTTGTTCCCTAAAACTGTATCTATAGATTTAATAATTACAAAAATAAAAAGTTTTGTTTCTTTCTTTAAAAAGAGTGGAGTTTTTTTGTTTGTTTGTTGTCTTTTTTTGTTGGTTGGTTGTTTCTTCCCCTTTTAGAATGGATGGAAATATGAATTAATTAATATTTTACTGTCCTCTGTGAAAACTGGTTTTTATGTATTAGCAATTGAAGTCTATAACAATTCCTATGAGTTGTTGCTTACAGAATTGTTACAGTCTATGCCACAAAATTAACTGGTTTTATTTTTTAAGAAAATTTTATCTTGTATCTTATTTTTGTAATAAATTTCAGTATTATTTTGGTGTTATTTTTCATTTTTTATGTCAGTTTTGTATTTAAAATTATCCCAGGAATTGATCTTTTCTTGGTAGTCCACATGAAAAAAGAGAAATGACAAAAGGAATTACAGCCCATTAGAGAACTCCTTTAAGTTCTTCAATTGTATAAAAGTGATGGAAATTCATATGCAAATTAAGTCTGCAAGCATTAAAAAGGGAGGTAGTACAATGTAATTGCTGAGAAATTGCACAGAGGCGGCAGAATAATGACAGACAAAAATGTAATGAGATTCAGCTTCATAAATGTTAATCTAACATAATTAAGGGAAGACAGCTTGAAACAAAGCCCACTGGGCAGGTGATAATCTAACAATTGTTGAAGGACATTGTGTACCTTGGTATAAGAGCTTGTTTATTCAGATGTACGTATTAACTCTTATGAAAAATAGACAATCTTTATACAATGCCTCTTAAGTTTCTGGCTACAATGGGAAGAGTATAGCAATTGACCTCCTGGGACATGATCTTGCATTAAGAACAACCCACTCCACTGAGCTTTGCGTCAAAGACTGAAAGCAGTACATATGGAGCCCAATGTACAGCTCCAAACACAGTCCTAGAATTCAATACACGTCTTGAAGATTACAATCTGGAACAACTGAGGCCTCATTTCTTTTTCAAAATAGTATTCATGGGCAATGAACTGTTCCTCTGCAAAATTTTCATACATTAGCATTTTGAAATTGGAGGCACTTCATTTGTCAGAAAGATATTAGTGCATCATCAGAAACTCAGTGACGAGGAAATTAGGGCAACAGATGTTTGACTTACGTAGAAGCATTAAAGAGATGAGCATAAATGCAGTGTCTCAGTCAAGGAGATGTGAACTGTGGCACAAAACCAGAAGACATGGAGTGGGATTCAAGCAACAAGATTGATGAGATTACAGCTACACAATACAGATTGATGTATTATTATGAATTTTTCCTTCTTTAACCTGAGGGAAAGAATGTAATTCCCATGAGATGGGATACTCAATGGAAAAATAAAAAATAATGGACCAGAGAAAAAAAATCTCAGTGGCACAGCAGAAAAGTTTCACCACTAAATAAGTATTTTCTGTCCGCAATCCGCTTTGGCCAGACACTGACCTCACCACTACAGCAGACACTCAACACGAAGTTGGTGCTCCATCACCTATAGCAAAACTGCCCATGTTTCTTGTTTCCTTGCCTCCTAAGTATCCTGGCATTTCATACAATTGAGGCACAACTGTCTTTACCAAAAACTGGAAAATATTACACTGACAGACATCAAAATGAATTTGCTTATTTAGGCAGTAATTTAGGAAAATATTTAATTTGACTAATTTTTAGTACCTAAAAGCAGTCTATCTTGAGCAATAAAGGCAGGAAAGCACATTGCAAATGTTAGTGTCCTGTTCAATCAGGGCTGGCAGGCAGACAGCCCCAACTGCTAGTGCATTTATAGGAGCAATTCAAAGTTCTGCAAAGAGTACTTCTGCAGCACTAAAAATCAATATATTAAAATAAAAACATGTTTTGTATTCACATCTATTTTACATTACACCCATACGAAGAAAATAGCTGTTGTGAGACAATAATTTCAACATTTTACCAAATACGGCAGCACCACCTTGTGGCAGATTTTTAGCTAGCACTTGCCATTAAAACTTAATCACCATTTTAAAAATTAAATTAGAACTAGCATTTCCTCTGATTAGAGTTTTGACATATGTTTAGAACCATCTGCCTCCTCCTAGCAATTAGAAAAATTTATAGATTTATGGGTCTGTATGTTACAGAATATTAGAAGTAAATTTCAAATGTATTTCAGTGGAAGCTGGATATCAGTGTTCCAACACTATTAGAAAATCACTATGTAAATATGTAAGAACTCACTTGTTTAATCTTTTCGGTTTGGAGTTATGCATGTATTCAAGTACTGTCAAATTTGGGAAGCAAAAAGACACAAACAAGGGAATTTCCCACCTCCTTTGAGGCTGACAGATCAGTGACAGTGTTTCCAGATCTGGACTCCATAAACAAAACCAAACCTCTTTTGAGGCCCAGCAATGGCAGAAGCCAACAGGTAGATCTGCCAGGTAGAACTGACTACTGACAGCTCCTGTAACTGCATCCCTGTTTGTGCAAGCTCAGGGTGCTGCTGAGAGCAGGTTGGCATCAGCAACACAGGAAGAAACTAAAAGACGTGGAGGAGCCCATGTTGTCCCTGTTTTCTCACAGTAAGAGGTATGGAGAGCTGACACAGGGAAGACTGCAGCTTCTGAAGATTAGAAGAAGGCATGGAAAACTCTGTAAGGTAAACAGGCATGTAACTGAGCTGCCATGGTGAAGGTAATCTTCTGAAAAAAAAAAAAAAAGAAAAAAAAAAGAAAAGAAAAGAAAAAACCCACAGAAATCCAGATACTGGTAAGTGGTGGAGTGGAGACATCAGACTGAAAAACCATTTCTTTTAGGTTACTTGGCTGGGCCAGTAGCTAATTTGGCTGGACCAGTAGCTAATTAGCTGCTCTGCACTCTTCTGTGGGTTTTTTTTTGGTTTGGTGTGGTTTGGTTTTTGGGTTTTTTTTTTTAAGAGACACCAAAGTGTAACAAACAGTGCTGTTTCAAGGACCTTTTGGTCTTCTCCCACAGCCATCCTCATCCACCTTTCCACATCACAGCAGGAAATGAGGCTTCTGCTCTTAAACAAGATGTACCATCTGTTTAGACTGTGTTTTGGTTGAGGTCCATCTCAGGCTATTGAAGTTTAGGTACAAATTTATCTCTTGCAGATCTGACTGATTTGAAAACACAGAGCAGGAAGCAGAATTTCTTTTGTTTGAAAATGGTAGTTAACAGGTTGTTTATTGTATGTACAGGGAAACTCTGGGTTTCTTCAAATTAATGCTTCAAATGTGAAGCAGCTTGCTACATTCCAGCTCAAACTCAGTATGTACTCTTGGCTTGTTCACTGACTACAAGCATCAATTTGTATAAAAAACATTAAAAATTGTCATAGAAATTAGTCACGAATGAGCCAATTTGAAGCAAAGGCTTTTGGCTCTGAGGTCTAGCTCTCCTCCAGCACCCTGCTTTCTAGTTTCCAGCTGAACCCCAAAGGGAAAATCATTGAGATTATCTATCACACCAACTGATTAAAGTTGGCAATGAAATATGAAAATACCAAAAGATAAGATGTTGGGTCAAACTGAAGAGAAAGCATAAGGCTAAAATGTAAAGCAATAGAAAATGTAATCAAAGGCTCTTATACGCTCTCAAGAACTCTGTTTATCTATCTTCCTGACACGCTTTCTCATCTCTCCTCCCAAATGCCTGTGTTACCTCTCTACTGCAGACTCAGATTAAAAAAAATGATCACAAGAGAGTGCCCACCTGGTGATTAGAGGAGTAAAACCACTTTCTCCTGAAGCAGTCTGATGGATACTACTTTCTGATAAAATAATCACATATGTACTTTTTACTCCTTTCTTCATTTTGATACGCTACCCTTAAAAAGCACACACTATTCTGTTACCAGTGAACGTCACAGCTTGTAACTATACTAAAACATTTTTCCACTAGGTAGGTACTTATGTACCCAGGACATTTGTTTTTCAAACTTTCTCATGTGTACTCTATAAGGCAATGTTGATTGTAACCTGTCAAATAATCTTCACAAATATCCATCATCTGTGGTACCTATACGCCCATGCCTTGATGTTATATTAAATAAGTCATAACTCATGACAAGAGAAGAAACAGAAAGGGAAGATATATCAAGCTAATTAAAGGAAGGTTTCTTAAACAGTTTCTTTAACCTTAACACACTAAGCTTACATTTATCATTTTATGCTGTATACTTGTAATAGACCACGTCACATGTCTTCTCCTCAAGAAAGAAGGCCAAATCAGAAAGTATTTAAACACATGCTCACTTCACAGCTGGTGAGCAGAAAGTCAAGTGCCTCATTGGGAAGAAGTCTGAGGAAGAAAAAGAATATTATGAGAAAATATGGGCATAACTGCCTAAGGAGAGCAGCAACATAATGAAGTGCAACAGAAATACAGATTTCTTATGAAATCCTCCTAGAAATCAGTTTAGATTTATGTGAGAGGATAGGTGTAAACTCCATTTCCTTCATTTGTGCTTTCGTAGTTATAGGATCCATGGTACCAGTTGATCAGAGAGTTGTATGTTTCCCTTGTATACACAGAACTGGCTCAGTGAGAGTCTATGAACTCTGATATAGCTCTTGTATCTTGCCTTGTACCTTTTCTTTTTAGTTTCTTTTCTTTTCTTTTTCTTTTTTTTTTTTTTTTTTCCTACAATACAGGCTGAACAATGCCCCAGTGGACTGGATAAGGAAGCTGTAAACTGCCCTGCATAAACCATCTGCAAAACGGCACATCGAAAAGTGGCAGACACACAGAGCTGGAAGGAGGCTTTCATTGGATGCACCTCTAACAGTGAACTTTTTTTCTCTCAACTTATTTGTACCTCATTCCTCAGCTTTCTATGCAGGGTCCTTTCTAGTTCCAATCTTGCAAGCAGTAGGCAAATTACCTGCAAATCTCCATTTCTTTATGTTAAGTGTCTATATCTGGCCAGGATTTTTCAACAAGAGCTTTTTAGTAGGAAAAACCTGGGGCTGAGTGAAGCCCCAGATTTTCTGAATTAAAATATATGTTTCAGCAGGGTGATAAGGAAATTTTCTCAGGGCAATGTTGGAGGGAGAGAAAAAAAAAAAAAATCTATTGTCTTCATCAGCACATATTTCCTCTTGAAAGCAGCCAGCTACAACAAGCTAAGCTGGGACATATGGAGATGCATAGAGAGCACAGGACATGTATCTCAAGTCTCTTTCACGTCAAAGGCTGCTTATCTTGTGACTGAAGGCTGTCTGTCTGACGTGTTGATTCTTCCGTAAAAGCAGTAGTTTCTATAGTGAAGTTGTCACTGACTTTTTTTTTCGCCTTTTTTTTTGTTTGTTTGTTTTTGGTGTTTTTGTTTGTTTGTTTGCTTGTTTAAGCCAGACCCTTTGTCCCTACTTCCCACTCACCCCTCTTGCCTTTTTTCTTGGTTTGGGGGATTTGGGGTTTTGAGGTCCTGATGATGTGACGCCCTGCCTGTCTCTCTACCCACAGAAGGCTAAAAATGCTACTCAGTGTGTGGGTGAACTTCATGGCCTCGTGCGCTTTTTTGGGTTTGTCTGACTTGTGGGAGGAGGATAGAGATAGCACCCTAGCCTCTCATCTATATATAGATACAGAGATGTGATATTTCCACAACTGCAGGTTTTCAGGGCTCTCCAAAAAAAACCCAAACAAACCAGAAACAAGTGGGTGACTTGCATGGAAAGTATCTGCCAACATGCCCATCTATCAATGTGTGCCTGAGTCAGCCTGCTGTATTCTTCTCCTTGACACTGCTGAATTACCCATCCTGACCGAGTCTGGCACACAATCCCCTTTTCTGCTCAAGGGCATCTCCTTCTTAGACTGAGAAGTAAAGATCTAGCTATGGTATTTGTGACCACATCTTATTAAGAAGTTGTGGTTAGAACACTGGAACCTGTGAAGACTGTTTTCCCTATGGACATTTGTGTCTTCTACTCTCAATATCACAGTCTTGCCCCAATGTCACCTACCACCTCACCCTTGCATAAGTCTCCATTTCTTCTACCCACAACCATTATGTTTCATGCCTCCTCCCTCTCACTGCCTGTAAACTTCCAACAAGGCAAGGGACAGCAGAAGTAGCATGCCATTCAGAGATGCCATGCATTGTGTCAGCAGTGCATCAAGCCCAGTCTCCTCTACCCAGTCACCAGCTTCATAAAGCCAGGACCATACCTGCACCTATCAAGTTCAGTTACAATCACCTGAAAGCTTAAAAAGTTCTTGTGCAAGGTGGCCAGGCAGACAGACAACGATAGAACTGAACTTCATTTCCTTGCGAAACAAGTTTGATAATTCATTGAGCTCACTCTTTTTAACAATAGATTATTGAGGAACAGAACCTGGTTTCTTTCCTGGTTTCAGTCCCATTTGCCTGATTACACAGAGCCAGCAGGCACTGGCAGAACCACTGGTTTTAAGGATTTTACCTCAGTGACATAAATCACTCAAGCACAGGACCAAAAAAAAATAAACCAACCAAACAAAAACTTTACCAACATTAAAAGGGACGAAAAGAACAGTATTTTTCAGGAAAGTGGGCTCAGCCAAGACTCTGTTAGAGACATTAAAAAAATTTAAAGTTTACATTGGTTACCAGCAGGGGTCAGCAAGGCTTTATATATACACAGATACTATCTGCTTTTCTGCTCTGATAAAAGAGACTGTTCCACCTTGAGATACTATTGGGCAAAGGCTTTCAAAAAAGAATTGTTGAGAGTACTCAAATTCAGCCAGAACTGTAGGATAATAATAGTAAAGACCTGCAGTACTGATCTCAAGGCTCAATCTTTGATTAAAAATACAATGATCATCACCCTATTTTACTTGCCAAATATCCAGGGAGACATCTAAATTTTAAAGAAAGATATTAGTGCTGTTTTACGTGCTGAATGTGATTTGACTTGCCCTTAGTGTCTATTTCAGAAGGACAGACATCTGCAGGGTCAATGTCATAGCTAACAGCCCTAGACCTTTAATATTTTAGGGGTCCTGCAGTGACAGTATACACCTATATTTAGGCAGCTGGCTAACACTCTCTGGTTCTTTGGATGGGGAAGATGTTTCAAAATGCATGTAGTCATTTCTATTCATAGCTGTCCTCCCATGATTTCATATTCCACAAGATTTCATTACACTTTTAGCACCAAGGAGTGACTACATTTACATGGTCCCATGTCACAACCTAACAGAAGCCTGCACTGACTGTTTAAATAAGAAATCCCTTGTCCTGATCTTTAAGGACTAGTGAAGTCTTCTTTTCAACTTTGGCATGCAAGAAAAAGTGACCTTTTTGAAAAAATATCAAGCCATTTTCAGTTTTCAGAAAATGTTTTCTGAAAAGCATGCAATACCTTGTAAAAATTACAAATACTGAAAAATGAATGAGACCTTCACCATATAGCTATCAATGTATACATGTGCTCTGGATAATTAAAGTGTGCTTTCCTTTGAAAAGAAGCCTGTAGAATTAAAAAAGAAAAACTATTCCTTCTCTTCACGTACAAAACTGCATTCTATTTCAGGAGCTGTTCACACATCACCCATAGTGAGCTGATAATAGACCAATAGACTATAACCCTAAAACATATATTATATTTAAAATATATACACACATGCATATTTTTTGCATTTCAATTGTGATTAGGAAGTTCATTTTTGTTTTCTAATTATTTCTACAGAGAGGTATTAATGTCTTTCCATACAAAGTGGGCCATAAATACCATCCCAAACCTAATTTTGATTTCCATGTTTTAAAAATATGATTTCCAAATTTAAAGGGCTTATGAAAAGAACTTATAAAAAGGTCCTTACTAGTAAAAGAACAAAGAAATTAAATCTGATTAATTTGTTATGGAACAAATCAGGAAATAACTTCACCACAGCCTATAATCAAAATGAAAACACAAAAGCAAGATAAGTTCAGACTAGAATAAGACACTTTTTAATGATGACACCATGTTAGGACAAGTTAGACTTATACTGAGACTTTGAATCCAAATGGGATAGCATTCTAAAGAAAGTTTTATTCATATACCATTCTAAAGCCTGAATTTTGCAGCAGACGAAACTAGGTCATCAAGATCTTTTGAGAGTTTAAAATCCCTGAATCTATTATACGAACTTATTTTGCAGGTATTTTTAAGCCCTTTATGATTATCCTTACATCTGTGATCTGACATCTAGAATGACTGTAGGGCCTGCTATAAACCTCATGAATCTCATAGCTGCTCACACGGACTTCAGAATCAGCAGAATCAGTTGTTTTATTGCTATTCATGAGGTAGATGAAATTGTAGGATTGTGCCTTTTATCTGGTTTTCCATCAATAAATCTTTTTTAATACAAGCTAAGTGTGCTAGCATTAATCAAACAGCGCTCAAAGAGAAGACACAGAACACCCTGGCTCTTGGACATTTATTCTTTGATATACACTCGTTGCTATTAACAGCTACAAACAGTCTCAACCTTCTGGCAGTTGTTGCATTGGGAACAGGATTTGCAAGAACTTGAAAATCATACCAATGATTAATGAACTTCACTAAGGAACATTCCTGGACTTACATTTTTGCAGATCCCAGTGAAGTCAGCTGAAGGCCTGAGGGCTGAGTAACTACAAGAACATAACTAAGTCATGTTACCAATGTATGACTATCTTTCACTTATTAGCTAAAGGTGAGACATTAAATTACAGGTTTAATATAAAATTATGTAAAGATGACCAAATTATGATGCCAATGGAAGGGAATGCATATGAATGCATACACATAATTTTAAGTTCACCTAGAAATGAATCCATAGTTCTATTAAGCAGGACAGTCTTCTCCCCACTGCGTCTAATTAAAAAGACCCTCACCAATAATGACTGACATTTACTACAAGTGTTTATGTAGTCTTGTCCAAGCAAAAGTTAGTAAACTTAGTGTCTATAGAGGTACTAGCATGATTAAAACCCATGTCAGTTTAGTATACTTATGATCTTTTTTCTTAGCCATTTGTCTTATCAGAGGTAAGTGCTTACATGTGCTTCTGCATGTGCATGAAGGAAATGCTTTATGCCTTTAATGAGGCAGCATGGAGGTTTGGTACATGGCAAACATTATAGTGAGAGAGGTTTGTTTTTATACTATGTTTTGTGTTCATGAATCAGGTTTACATGATTGAGGTTGGTCTTATAATAATAAAACCATAAGAGATATTTTAAAGAAATGCCATTTAAATATATTGTAAGTGTTCCTTTCAATGTCAGACTTAAAATCTGTTTCACCCTTAGATCCAAATACTAGAAGAACTGAGTTAAAACCTCATTTGACCAGGTCTTTAACATATATTAGGGCATTTTTTTCTCTTATTACTGATGTAATATTTGTTAAAGTCAGTAAGAGAATAGTGTTTTCATTAAAAACTGAATGACATATAGTACACACTAATTGCTTTAATATCTAGCATGAACTACAGCCTATCACACTATAAGTAAACAGAAGAATATTTTTGTCTTTTTAGAAAATGATGTGTAGCATAATTGAAAAAAAAAAAAAAAAAGGCACTAAAAGATGTAATGGAGGTCTGCTAAATACGTTCATATGAGGAGACAGTGCGTAAGACCAGAGTTGGGTCTGTCTGGCAAGAGCATGTGGTTATGTGGGACATATGTCTCAAACGCAATTTTTTCAGACTACTTGCCCCCAATTTCCTTTTTTATGTTTGGTCTCCTCTGTAGCGTCGTTCTGGGTGGAAGTCTTCTGCTTCCGTTTTAAAAGATTGACTAATCAGTTGGGACTCATGTTACTCATTTCACTTGATATTTGTAATCTCATGGTGAGATAAAACAGCTGTGTAGGCAGAAGACATTCAGGACCTATCTGATATTCTATAGTAATGACAGAACATTCTAAAAGAGTTTTCACATTTTCTCCTTAAGTTTGGTTTTGGATCTGGGTTGTTCTACTACCTACAGCACCTTTGCTAAATCCTGTACAAATCCATTCTTCTGACTTCTGTTCTTGCCACTTAGCTTATCAGTGGCTAAAGCAGGTGTAAGTACTTTCTCCTTTTTCATTCATACATACAAATGATTACAGGTCCTGCCTTCTTGCAATGATTTGTGAGATCTAGGGCTGTGACTCCATTCTCTCACTATGCCCCAGAATGAAGGTGGGAAGAAAGCTTTCTCCATAGTTTGCAGAAGAGGCAGTCAATGCTTGTAAAAGGCAGAGCACAGCACCGGAGCCTTCCAGTGTCTCAGTCAGATAGAAACAGGAGAAAAGCTCTCACCATATTGACCAGGGATGGCAAATGGTGACTCTCTAACTTAGGAGAAAAAAAAAAAGACTTTTTTTTTTATTCTGCTAATAAAACTTAAATTGATAATTATTAAATAACATAAAAACCCCCTAAATCTTCCATTAAGTGAATAAAGTGACAGTCCATGTTCATACACTGCTACTCGAAATTTAATTTTTCTTGAATAGCTTTACTATTCTGTCTGTTAAAACTCTATTAACAATAAAAAAGGTTGGCAGGTTTGTTTTTTCTCTCTGCTGTAACATCAGAGACAATTATGTCAGTAAATGCTTAGGGAAAGACTCCTGGAATGTTAAGGTAACACTGTCTCTTTATATCATGTATAGCCTCTGGAAAGCTTATTTTACAATCTCAGTAGGGAGGACAGAAGTTAAATGGAGCAAGAAGCAACTATTCCTTCCCTCATTTTACAGATATCAGAAAAGATAGATGATTCAGTTCAGTTGCCCACACTCAATGTCATAACGCCACCTGACATCCCCTCATGTATCACCTTATCTTCATTTATCACCTCAGAAGACCACAGTGTTCCCACTGGTCCTCTGTCATACTTGTCAGTGCTGTCTAGACTTTCCAAATACCCTACTATATCTTATATGGAGGTAGACACCTCAGCCCAGGCGACGGATATGAACCCAGGAAGACTGAGTTTTGCTCTAACTCACACAGGAAATCCACAGCAGACCCAGAAATTAGACCCAGTTCATTTAGGTGTCATCCCATAACCACAAGACCCCTGATATTGCTGGCAATAAAACTTATTTAAACAGATCACCACTTTTTGGGGGTGGGAAACCACCTTCTTTTTATACATCGTTCAACACCAAAAATACCCATGCTCTATCTTCTAATCACTCTGACATGACTTCTCAGCTATTTCTGTCCCTAACACTTCATCTGCTTCCTTCTCCTGTTCTGTCATGTACTGTTCTCACTGTTGTAGCAGTAAATACTGCTGATCTGTGACCAACATACAGATTAAGATCCATTGAAGCACCAGTCAGCATATCTGCCAATCTAATATTCTAGTATCATACATGCAGTGTACTCTTCAGAAATGCAGCTGTGTCCAGCTGATACAATGAATCTTTATCTATAGCACAACAGTTATGAGCCAAATAAAACCAGACAAAATGTATTTTAATTCAAAATTAATTCATCTTTCACGTCTCCCCAAGGCTATATATTTCACTAAATCCAAATGTCTTTAATCTGCTTTGATATTTAGTCAGGTGCATGGCTGCGTCTAGTGAGCGGATTGGAGAGTGGTTGAAGAAGACTACTAGTTGGTGTCTAAGTCAAAGGAGAAGCAACAAGAATAGCAGATAACTCTTTGTGACAACAAAATAAGTAAAAAGCAGAAGTATAAAGGAGTGTCTTTGTGTCTTTTATGGCAATAAAGACAGACAAACTGAGCAAATTCACCTCCTCTCACAGATGTTTGCATCTTCACTGTGCCCATGCTTTGAGCTAAACCAGCATAGAATCATAGAACAGAATCATAGAACGCCTTGGGTTGGAAGTGACCTCTAGAAGTCATCTAGTCCAACCTCCCTGTAGTAAGCAGGGACAAACATGACATGCTTTTTTTGTTAAGCTGTTTGTTATCTCTGCACTCACACTGGCCTCTGAAATTCTTTACTGTCTGCAAGTACTCTGTGAGCTTATCCTCTGTAATCAGGAAAGCTTATTAATGTAGTGAGTGTCAAAGGGAGCCATTCTGCCTTTTCTCTGCAAAATAGCTTCCAAATACCATCCCATTCTACTCAAGGACAAACATATTTGGTGATCCCTTTGGAATTGTCTGCATGGCCCTCCTTTGGCAAATAATCTGGATAGCATGTTAAAATAAGAATGTTTGCATGGTATTTGCTCAAAATTGATCTTGTTAAAGCTTAAAATAGCCATCAGTCAGGTTCAACAGTGGGTAGGGAATTTTGAAACAAAGGAGATTTCTGAAACAAAGGAGGAGTCATCCTAAAAAAAAAAAAAAAAAAATCAAGTATGAGAATTTGTCACTAGGAGGAAAGAGACCTTTAAGTGTAAACAGCAGCAGTCAAAACCTGGTTGACACTGACATTGCCTCTCTGACATGATGACGTCTGCCAAAGCCAGACAGAGCATCCTCCCTGATGGTGTCGCAAGCAGCCTGCACCCAGCTATGGCAGTGACAGTGTAGGGTGCAGCAGCAGAAACCCACACCTGGGTGTCTGTATGTGATCAGCACATGGAGGTGTAGGGAGCACCGGGCACATACGTAAACTGGGTCACCCACAGCTTCAATGGGAGGAGTGTGCAAATAGGGAAACCCACACCTGGTCAGCAGAATGTGTACTTGTAATGCACATCTGCATTGTCAGGGGGATTAGAAAGAGCAAGAAGAGAGACTTCTCCCAGGACAGTGGATAGGAAACATAGCTAGAGCATCAAACAGAGCAGGCATTAACCTTGCAGAGGTCTGTGGTGAGCCTGAAGTAAGAGACCATTGACTGAGCTGGATCCTTGATAATGTACCAGAATGTTTTTTCTCAACTTAAAAATGATGTTGAGAGAGTTTTCTCATTATTAAAACTGCAATTCTGTGAAGTATTGTTTTTTAATAACAATTTTCTACTTAAAACATACACTGAAAAATTTCAAGTCTGTCTACTAAGAATGCTGAATAAGCTTCCTAATGCTACTCTAGCAGCGACAGATTTCTTAGAGCCCTTTGCAAAGTGACTTCCTTTTATCTACTTTTGAAATAAAACCAATGCTTTCCACTGTTGGGGTGAGCTTTTATCAATCACTTGTATTTATAAAGCATCTTACAGTTCTGTGAATGCTGCATAAAACTTCCTCATCTACCCCTGCTGAAAATATTCTGCAATAAGCTGGCTACTCAGCAGAGACACCAGCAGTCAGTTGAGCTCCTTTATGTAGAAAGAAGTAGAGAAGGGGAATGTGAGTCAGCAATTTACTGCTGTGCAGATGCTCTGTGTACATGAGAGATTTCCAAGTTTACTCCAAATAATTACGGCTTTGGGTTTGTCCTAAATCTCAGGTATGCTCTGCCTACTGTCTCCTGTTGGCTATTGTAAAAACAACAAAAAATCAGTTACTTTTTGAAAAAGGCTGACAAGCATTGCATAGACAGCGGAAAACCACTCATTCTGAAGTGGTTTCCTTTTGCCAACCCCTAGGGATAGTAGCTGCAGATGCACTGGTGGCCACAACTACTTCAGGTGTTTTTGACAGTCAAGCACCATGCCTCAGATCACATGAAAAAGGAGAGAGGAATGCCTTACAGCTTTGCTATTAACTCTAGAACAAATAGGTGCATGCAGGCTGGGTTTACTCACTCCTGGAGCCAGTGTGTGGTAGCAAGTAGATCTCACTATCACCCTCAAAAGACTAACCAGTTTAAAACTATGAGTTATTTGTTTCTAAAACCTCACTTTACATTTCCTTTGCAAATTTTGCATTTGGGACAGTACTAGGCTTTCTGTGTTATTATAATGAAAACTTCTATGAACATGAGGAAATTCCAGTCTAAACTCTATCAAGTTTAGGGAGAAAATGAATGTAACAGCTTCTTCCTCATTTCACTAAAGTCTCTTGACCTTAGAAAGTACAGAGTTTGGACTCGTTCCACAGCAGAGCTGCAGGTTGTATGGGAAAAGTGCCCTCTCTTATTCCTTTTTTTTTTTTTTTTTTCTTTCTTAACAGCTCCTTTATTTCTGTCATTATTCAAATTCACAGAAAAAAAAAATGCAGAAAAAGCAAACTAATCTGAAAACATGTCCAGTCTTGAACTGAGCCTGTCAACTGATCAATAATAATTCAATAATTATCCAATAATACAACCTTAAGCTTTGTAAACTATATATTCCATGTTTTGAGGTCCATATTAGTCTCTCGGGTTCAGAGATCATATTTTTCCATTTTTTGTTTTGTTCTGACTGGAAAGCACATGGAGGCTTGGGCTTTGTTATGCAGTAGTCCTCTAATATTTGGAATGTTCCATAGCAACACACAGTGAGACTAAACCAGATGACAAGTGAAAGTGGTGCTGGTTATTCAATGAACGCAAAAGGAATCAAAAAGGAAGAGGTTAGCTTATAAAAAGCAAATCTCACTACAACAGGAGACAAAGACAAGTCAGAAAAGAGAGAACAATATGCAAACAGTATTGTGAAGTTCAAATGATGCAAATAAATATTAATAGATCTTTCTGGTTTATTACGACCTGACTTTAGAGGTTGATTTACATGAAACATGAGATTACAGTAGAGTTGTATCACCAAGGTTCATTGTAGCTTTCTGTTTAGTATATTCTGCTTATACCATACTTGATGGCCAAATTTAGAGTGTCCCATGTCAAACAGGATGCCATTTTACACTTTCCTTCCTCTCTCCCCCTCCCCCAGCAGTAATAAGACATCATTATTTTGTAATTTTCAGAGCTGTAATACTGGTTTATGTGAATGGGAATCTGCCACATTCAAGATCCTAAGCAAAATGTAACCAAGCAGAATTATTATAATGGGAAAAGTTTTCCCATGGGAAAGAATCCATGAAAAGAAATTATTCAAAACCAATAATAATCTGAAAAATAAGTGGCATGCCATGGCAATTTGCTAGAGGAAGACAACCACGAAGTAGGAAAAATACTGCTATTTTCCAGCTGTAGAAGAAATTTTATCCATAATCTTCCACTATTTATCAGCATTCTTCTGGTGCAGGTGAAAAATTACCTCCTATTCAGCTCAGAATTAGCTTTCTTATTTGCTGAATTATTGTCTTTAATTATTGTGGTCTTCGTTCCCAACCTTCATATTAATAAATCCAAGACACCTTTGTTTCACACCCTTTTCCCTTTTAACAGAGAAAAAGGCCACACCATAGATTTGTTATTGAGTTTCCTCCGTCTGTATAACAGTAACGAGAGGAAAGAAGTGACAACTAAAAAAGAAAGAAAAAGCTTCCAAGGTGAGGGAAGTGTGTCTTACCATTAAAATTAAAGGGGAGGCTTTAGCATCAGTCTAGCTCCACTGACTTTAATTCAAACAGCGTTATTACCTGATTTAATTTTTTCATTAAGACTAAATAGCTGGGGGGGGGGGGGCTATTCTGCAGTTTTCAGACATACAACTAACATTAACATTTCAAGGGCATTAGCAAACATTAAAAAATGAGACAGTCATGCCTGAAAATCTAAGTCATCTCCATTTCCTTCACTTAACTGTGGATACTCTTACATTAACCGTTTACAGTAAAACTGAAGGGTGCAATCAGATTCTAATCTGTAATTCTAGTTACACTGATTCTAATGCATAAACAATATTAAAAAAATTACACCTGTGCTTCTATACAGCATAATAAACTATTTTATTTTATAATTGTAACACCAGCATTAGATTTGTTGTTTCTTTCTGTCACTGATCACAGCATGTTCTGATATATTGCTGGAGTGATAAACATGAAAGCCAAGGTTTAAATGAAAAAAAACAGAATAAGTTGTGTTTGAGAGGACTTAAAAGTTGTAAAGCTGCTTTTAAGTAACTAATGATAAAACACATGTAAAGATCAACAAGTATTTCCTAACAGTTATGCTCTCATCAGACCTGCTGCAAACATTCTGATATTATATATCATGTATGGAAAGAAAAGAGCTATTCTACGATTACATTTAAAGGAATATTAGCAATATTGTAAAGTCTTATATATATAGCCACATGTTTTTACAGATATCTTATACTCTTAAGACAGAAAAGATTTTTAAAACATGGTGTTTTTCTTGTTTCCTTTTAGCACTTGCCTAGGCATTGCCAACCAATTGAAAAGCTATCTTTATAAGACAGTTGTTATCCTGTGGTTTCCAGGCACCATTTCTGAGGCAGAGGTCAGAAGAACATACATCAAGCTTTGATGACTACTTTCAGAGTAACTCAGAGCAGCACGAAAAAGCTCAGCAGTTTAATAGCAAAACTATTATTGTCATGAAACTTGGCAGGTTCCGTTTCCTGCGGCTCATATGAAACCTTCCCTCCACATTTGGTTATCTTCATTTGCACACTGAATTTTCTTGTGTTCATCTTCAACTTAATTTCAAAATTAAAGGGAAATTGTCACATATGTTAAAACCCACCTGGTTTACAGTTTCGCAGTACAGACTTGAACAGCACAGAGTTGATGGGGAATTCCAGACCTGATAGTGTATAGCCCACATTGCAGGAACACCAGTTTTAATCACCTATGGAAGCCACAAAACCTAGGCTGAAAGAATTCGTTTTCACCATTGATGGGATAGGGGAGTTACTTTGCATTTTAAAAGTGATGCCTATTGGGAAAGTCCATTCTAAGGGTGTGACAACTTCTCTTTTGAACAAAGATTATATTTATTACTCATATCAGCCAATGTCTGTACACTTCCAGGTAGATAATTATTGAGGAACTGTACAGGGGTTTAGAATATCAAGGGCCCATCTTTCTGTCCTGTGATTCAGATGCAAATTAAAGGAGAGTTATTTCCCCACATACTTTAGAGAGGAGACAAGAACTCAGGGACCCAAAGAGGCAGATACGCTTCTTAGTAAAACCACAGGCAGCTACATAAGCTCTGTTCCTAACTCCACAAGAAGGTACGTAAAGGATTAGGAGGCTATTCTTAAACTCACACACTAAAGACTTTTCTAACCATTCTGACTGGCATTCTGATGGATGCATGCCTGAAAACAGGTGGCAAGTACAGGCACTGCTTACATGGGTGATTACATTCAGGAATATTTGTCTTGTTAAACAAAAACACTTGCTTGTTACAAATAACTTGTTTTAACTAAAAAGTATATGATCAAAGAGGAGTTTGTTTTTTAAAGAAACATAGTAGACTTGCATTGTAATAATGCATGCCTTTACCCACATTCTTCCCAGGTATGGTGGGAAGTCATATGGAGATAAACTAGTAGGATGGATGGGATCTGTCCCTGTGGTACAGCTTGTAAAATGCTGAGTTCCCACATAAAACAGTAAGCACAGTAAGTATGAGGAAATTCAAGTCTTTCTGTTGCATACATTGCAATGCCTGATAATTCAAAGTAGACAGCAGGTGAGATTAAAACTAAATGACAGGGAATGTAACTAAACTCTCTTCTTTCCCCAATTCATCACAAGAAGAGCTGGAAGATAGAGGAGATGGCAGTTTGAATTTTGGTATGCAGTTCTCAATCAAAAAAAGCCAAGTTGGAAACCTGTATTAATTTCTACAGTTACTGTTCTTTCCTAAGCAGGACTTAGATGTAGACATTGTGGCTTTCATTCATTAATTATAGATAGGATCTCAAGATAAATCAAGCTGGAAAGGAACTGAGGAGGTTTCTAGTCCAACCCCCTTCTCTAAGCAGGATCTACTGTGAGATTAGACCAGGTTGCTCAGGGCTTTATTCAGTCTGGTCTGGAAAGTAATCAAAGATGGAGATGGCTCAGCCCACTTAGCACACTGCTCCACTGCTTGTGTGCCCTTAAGGGGGAAAAAAGTTTTCTGCATACCCACACTGTTGTGAGAGCCTGTTTTCATCTTCTTGATAACCCTCCTTTAAGGGTGCTTTCCAACAGCATGGACAATGTTTCTAAATTCCTCTTTTGTTGCCTACCCATCCATCCGCTCCCTGTGTGCTGCTTTTTTAAGCCTCAGCTCTGCTGTGAGTTCTCTGCTATTTGAAAAGTGAATGATACAGAATTTTGCCATCTATTAGAATAGTAAAAGAGAAAAAGCATCTGTTTTTTCTCCATTAAAATTCATGGGAAACTGAAGCCTGCAAATTGCAAAAGCCAAACTTGTACTGTGCTCACATATCACATTTCCATGTCGACGGTGAATACTCAGCAAACTCTGCTTAACACCCTACTATCTCAGGTCCTGTTCTCACATTTTTTTTTTGCTTAATAATACACAAGAAACAACTCACTGGTTCAGTGCATCAGTGTGTGACTGCATAAAAATGTGAGTAGATAATCAGAAATGCGTGCGTTTCCCAGATGGTGCGTGATGAACACATTTCCTGTGATACTGAACATCAGACACAGGAAGCATCACCATCAGCACCCAAAAGTCACTGTACTGCATTTTTTTTTTCTCTCTTTTTTTTTTTTCCTTCTTCAATCCAGGTGTCAGTCAGTATGTCTGAGAACCAAAAGTGCCTTGATTTCACAGAAATAAAATGGTTAATTTATTTCAGATGGAAAGCCCCAGAATGAAGAGGATCTGATTTCTGATAAACTATTAGCTTATACACTCTAATTAAGAAATGGTTGTAAGAAAAAGAAGAATTTCTGTGTATTTGTATCTCAATGAAATGTGTTTCAGTATGATGAAGAAATTATGTATAATTTCTTGCATTGACTCTGCAGTATAAAAACAATTGTTAATGCTAACAACATTTAAAATACAAAATTAATATTTTTCTTTAGATATAATCATAAATGTTTGAAGAGATGCCATAGAGAAAGCAGTAACTGTAAGAAAAACATAATCAACAGTGTTTTTTATTGGAGATTTCCAATAGCTATTGGTGACACACAACAACTACATGAAGTAGCCAGAGAAGTTAGTAACTTGACTCAAGTCACACAAGCTGGGAGCTCAGTGCCCATGGAAACATTTGGGGGCTGAATCAAAGGAAAAACCTGTCCTAACCTCTTTACAGAGCTAGTAGGTATGTTAGAATAGATGCAGGGAATGGACTATATTTTAATCTCCATGTGATCCATAAAAACAGGGCACACTTCACTTGTAGGGTCTCCACAGTGAGTTCAAGAGCTCCTGCCAGGTCTCCATTGTCATGGTGAAAAACAGCTCCACAAGGTCCTCTATAGAAGCTAGGGGAACCCCTAAAAAAAAAAAAATTCCCTAAGAGTAGTCTGCAGATTATTTCAGAAAAAGACAGGGCAATTTTGGACACAACTGGCAGTTTGCAGGAGTGTTTCTGTGAAGCCATTTTATACTGAGGAAGTGAAAGAGCTAAAACAGAATTCAGGGAAGCTCTGGTCACTTGTCCTCCAGAGTCAAGTCTCTGTCCGTGCATGAGCTGAAACACCAAGCTGTTAAGTATGTACTTTATTCTTTTTTATACTGCCCAAGGAACAAATACTGTAGAACTTTTTCAACCAGAAGTTTGTTACCTAAAGTGTAACTTGTGGCATTCCTTGCTCTAGGTTGGCACTGGTCTTCAGATATTTTTCAAATATAAAAGTCCTCTTGTATTCTAAGAGGTCCAATACCATTTATCCCTAGTTATGCCTTACTGGCAGCAAAAATAAAGCTACCTTTGAATTACTTAGGAATAAAAGCTAACATTGGGGACATCTGAAAATTCAAAGCAATGAAAATTGTAATGTTCCAAAAATATTAACCCTGCAGATCAAATGCAACCTCCTTTTTTATTGTAAGACGAACACTGTTTCCTCTCACACAGAAACTAGTTTCTATTTCCTTTAAGTGCCTCTTCTGCTTGAGAGATGGATTATCAGTAGTTTATGTCTTTAGGTCAAGTAAAAGACAGAAGCATTTCAAAGAAATCACCTGTTTTTATAGTTAAGCTAAAGCTCAGCTACATGACTGGCAAGCTCAACCCTCCAGCCCAGATTTGGCCACCTAACTCCAGAGAAGTGTATGATTAACAGCAAGAGTACAGTAAACCTAAAAATGGGCCATACATAGAAGCTAACAGCTTGCCTAAGCCAAAACATAACATTTAGAAACAAAACTGGTCTGAAATGAAGAATGAATGAGGGTAAGGCCAGTAAAGAGCAACCAGAGAGAAACCTGAAAGCAGAAGTCAGAAAGAGAAGCTTGAAATTGTTCACACAAGCAAGCAGGACTTAGAGAGTTAATGGGACTTTTTATTCTCTTTACTTTAACCAAACATGTCCAGTGTTGTAATCTTGGAAATTCTTTTATATTTTTTTTCTCACTTGTGCTCTCCAAAGTGGTTGCCAGAAAGAATGGAAAACAATGCTTGGAAGCAGACTGAATGCTAGCAAGTATGAGCAAGTTCCTTCTGTACAGATAAAGAAGTTAGATGAATTACTCATCACAAACCTACAAGAGACCTGGAAAACAGTAAAAACAGCTGGTGATAGCCAGTTGTGCTACTGTTACTGCAAAAAATGCAGTATTTATTGGAAAGAGTCAAATGAAACAATGCCAGCCTTAGGACAAAGAGGGTTCAGTATTAAATGATAGGTTTATTCTAATAAGCCCTAAAACCATAAGGCTCCAAATATACTTTTTGCAATTTCCTGTAATGATACCAGAAGAAAAGGAGTCTAAATACTAAACAAAAAGTATTTCTAGCAACAATTACCCATCATGCTCTGCATGAAATAGAGTAAAGTAGTATATAAATAGATTAAGATGGTGGGAGGTGGAAGAGACAAGTCTCTGACCAACCATCCCATGACAAAAGTGAAATAAACCCAACAAATTAGGAATTCATATAGTTATATATATGTTATAAATTATATAAAAAGCTTTCCACTGAGTCAGGACATAACTATTCCTCATGGTATCATGTTAAATCCCACCTGAGCTTCCATCTACAAGAAACAAGGATAGAGAACCTGAACATGGATGAACACATAAGATTTTAGAATATTATATTTTTAAAGTTATGCTAAGATTAAGTGGCAATTCTGACACTACAAATGTCAAGTCAGGGTATTCAGAAAAATAGAAGCATGCATGATAGAGGAGACCACCTAGTTCATCTATGGCATCTACTCCAACTCCTGCTCAAAGCAGGGTTCTCTACAATATGACATTTATATAAATGACATTTAGCAAAATATTTTTAATTTTGGAAATTCCATGGAGGTGTTTTCCTGGTTTACTGTGATCTACAGAAGCAGAATGTAACTCAACAAACAGAAAAACTCTTGTCATTCCTATTAATCCTATAGTTCCTCTTTTTCCTCTCACTGTAATTGTACATATATCTAAGTCGTAGAGATATTTTACATTCTTGAAATCAGGTAACTCACATTGGGATCAAACAAACAAAATTTTAAAGATGAGTAAGCTTGCACAGAAAGAGTGAATCAGACAGTGAAATATTCCATCAAGAGAAATAAGGATGCCTTGAAGATCAGTTACTCAGAGGAAGAAAATAGTCCATGGTGGGGGGGAAATAAAGAAAAAAAAAAAAAAAAAGAAATGTGAATAATCATCAAACTCCCATGTTGGGTTATCTGCTACTAAATGCCTTAGGCTTTAGATCTCCAGAGTTTGAACAAGGCTTACAGGAAAATGTGAGGGTACTGTTGCTTCACATTGTCTTTACACCTCCTGTGACCCTAAGCTAGAAGTTCAGGTGCCACACTTCTTCCTAGATACAAGCATCAGAAACAAATGTGATAATCCTAACTCCGAGTCTTCTTTCTACTTTTGCCAATCTTACATGAATGCCTGCACAAGTTAACAAATAGACCTGGCATAAAGTGAACCAGAGAGGAAGCATTGATTTTGCACATGGATCAAAAGCAACAGTAGTAGTCCAGGGACTGGGGCACACCAATGTGGAATACTGGAGAGGACTCTCAGATGACTATAACATTATATACGCTAAGAATTATGAATTAAGAATATGAGAAGAGCAGAACATAAGAATACCAGGTAGTCTACTTAGCAACCACAACTTCTTCCACTTATTCCTTCTTCCCTTTTGACTGCCTTCAAGCACAGTAGCACCAGGATCCTGGCAGCAAAGGCTACTACCTATCCCAGAGCCCGGTGGTGTAATGTTTCTCCAAGAGACTACATACAATCTTTCCACAAGTAGATATTTTTCTTAAATATCCTTTACCTCTCACCAACTCCAGACTTCCTCCAACTTGTAGCAAATGCAGCCCCTCCAAAAAAAGAAAATCTTCTGCTTTATTTCTTTTGGTGTCTATTACCATCAAAATATTGAGTGCATCCAATGTAACATTATCAAGAAAAGTGGTATCATCTTCCATTCATCTCCCAGCAAGGACATCAAAAGTAGAATAGGCTGTACAGAGATGAAACTTGATAAGACTTCAGACCTTAAGTTTGTCAGTTATAAGCCTAGGTAATTCATGCAATGTAACAGAATCAAGCTTCTGGACTTTGCAGAGGCCTCCTTTCAGAATCATTTAAGATAGGAAGGCCAAAGCTCACAGTGAAATGAATCTGTTTCACCCTATAAACTACACCATTACCTAACACTAATATAATTAATCTTCTTTACCAAATAAAGTACCTGGAAAACAATTCAAATATTGTGTGACAGGAACATTACCTTGACAAGAATACTATTCTTTATTTAATCAGGACAATATTTACTGCAAGAAGGTGAAGTACAAAGTCCATGCAGTAGCATGTGATAGTCCCTTTCTAGTGGAAGGTCTGAAACAACACCTGCAATGTGCATTGATATGTTTAACACATCTCAAAGGTAAAGACAGTAACTTGATATTAAATGGAGAGGAGACATTCCTTGTCTGGTAAACAGTCAACAGCCCTGCACTGATAATAGGCACAAACAAGCAAACTGTTCCATTCTTCAGGGGAGCAACTCTATCTAGTCCCTCTTAGAGTCACAGAACCTAACTTGTGGCTTACTTATACCCGCTTGTAATTATAAGTTCAAGACATTGCCCCTCTACAATGTACAGAGATATGTGGTAGGGAATAAGGATTTTCTCTTGATGTAACTGTCATTGCCTTTTACCCCTCTATTGCACCCTTCTGAGAAGGGTTTGGATGCAGCATCTCTATGTACCCCCCCAGTACTTCACCTGAGGAAAGCTACTAACTGAAGAAACACAGCGTGACACTGAGGGGCTGAATGTCAAAAAAAGCACATGCTAATTTGAAAACAAATATGGTATTGATAACATCTCTTCCATCCTTTTTAGCTTTGTTCAGGGGGGTTAAACGCAGTTAGTAAACACCTCTCTGTTACAAAGGTCAGTGTTTACCTGATAGTACGGAGATAAATGTTTCCTGCAGCACAACCAATGCAGACACATTCATGTCACTGATACTGTTTAGGGGTTCAGTAGCCTCTTGTGGTTAAAACCACCCTGATGCAGACAGTCTGTCATTGCATGCACATTTGTCTGCAAGCAGCTTTCAGTCTCTTTGAGTCCTTTGTATCACAGTCCACCATGAAACTATAGATAAGTGAGCGTGTTCTCATCTACCATGATCCTATGCAGCCCTGTAGAAAATATTCATGAGCTATTTATAAGTAATAAAAATTAATTCTTCATTCTTGCTTTGTATCTATGGTTCCTTCTTTGCAGTGGAACTCGAGTATGTACAAGGCAGGCACACCTCCCTCAAACACATCATAAGGTTCACATTGTCTTTACAAACAGTGGATATTTAACTTGTATCAATATTTATACATGTCAGATCATAAAATTATGGGGGCATTCCTGAAATATGGCAGCATGTTTCCAAATAATCTGACTTGGACAAATCAAACCAATTAAATATCTTCTTGCTTCAAAAGCACTTCCTATTAAAGTCACTCAAATATTTTCACAGCACGTGTCTGAACAAATCATCTGCCTTTATCTAACAAAGTATTCCAGTTCTAAGTGGTGACTTGGAAATATCTAGTTACATATGGAACCTTACACTAATGTATCTTAAAGTACTTTTTCCTAATATTACATTGAGCCCATCTAATCAATTGTAAAGTACAAAATGTCAGAACATAGGCATGTAGCAGATGAAATACCAAGATAAAGCTGCAGTATATACAGCCCAGACAATAAAACCAAGAAGTACTTCTGATTTGAAAGTACCAATCAGAAAGGCACAAGAATTGAAGGTTCATGGGGGGGCTTTTTTTTTTTTGGTAGCACAGACATACACAGACACACAAAACAAACCCAAAGTAATTCAGTCTCATCCGGTTTAACCTCAACCACGAGACACCGCTGTCTGTTTTCTTTCTCAAAAGATTCACGTCACCGTGCACTGAAAAAAGGGAACTTCCACAGTTTGTGGTGAGGATACATGATAAACAGACCCGTTCACACCAGCTAGCAGGGCTGCCTGCGTCAATAAAAGGCGGTAGCAGTCAGTGAACTGGCATTTGGCGCGTGGAGGATTATAGTTGCAGAAGTCGCTTCACATTCAAGTGAAGTAAAATGCCAGGATTTTTTTTTTCCCACAACAACATGACTGAATTAAATGGAAAAGAAGATTGTAAGCTTGCAGAGGGCAAAATCCATAAAAAGAAGCAAAAGGCTTTGTAAGTATATACATCTTAGAAAAAACCCTAATATATCAGAAATGAAAATAACACTAGAATCTTGGAGTTTAAGAATTAGCACTGTTGTTTTGGGATAAGTGACTGCAAAGCCTTCTCGAAGCCCAGGATCATTAAAAAAGGGCTTGAGATGATGCATAATAATTAATTGAATCCCTTAAGAAATCAGGAATAGATTTTGGATAGTCTTTTCAAAAAAATTACTTGGATATGTAACTTCCCAGACTTCAGTCATAGGATGCTGTTGTCTAGTTCTGTTTAAAACTGTTAAGAAATTTAAGCAGGATAAAAATGTAACTGCAATTTTAATGGATTACAAAACTAACTGTTCATGGGTTTCAGTGGTGCAGATCTCAAAAATTATTTGAAGTGCATGGTACCACATATTGAATCTGCTGGAATCAAGACTTCTAACTCCAGAAATGTCATGTAAGTACTGAGATACACCAAGTTATAACAAATTATAACTAAAGCTAGATTACTACATAGTAAATAACTTTATTAATTTCTAAACTACTTCTAGAATAGCAAAGATAACGATGTCTAGGATTTCCAAAATACAAAACAGTTGAATATTAGGAAAATGAAGCTTTTCATGGAGTTAAGGTTTTTTTCTTTGTATGTTTGCATCAGACAGTGAGGGAGAAGATACCTCAGTTAAATCTATTTTCTTCAGATAGACATTGTATTCATTCTCTAAAGAGTTAGAAGAAATGATGCTTCACACCTATGTGGAGAGCAGGTGTATTATCATTCTTATTTCAGGAATATGAAGTACAGATGAAAAAATTATTTGGTCAGTTACAGTAAAAGCTTATCTATCTGGGTACAGAATTCAGGATAATATCACAGTTCCTTGTTTTTCTATCTCCGATTATTTTTCTCAATGTGGCTTGCATCCAGGGTCTCAAATTATGAGAAAGCCATATGTTTGATAAATACCTGGTACATATTCCTAGAACAGAACAATAAATGACAATATTTGTCTCCTTGAAATATGCAAACAACTTTTTCTTGTCATCTTAGGCTTTCTGCAGAGGAAGTAATACAGTGGTCCCAGTCCTTGGAAAAGCTCTTGGCCAGCCAAAGTAAGTCTGTCATTTCAGTATGACTTCATTCTTACTCTGGGGACAAAATTTTATCTAATCTTGACAAATAGGCAAAGCTGTAGCACTCTGCAAACACTCCCCAAGAACAGCCAGTTGCATTTCTGTTTTCTGTTATTTACAGCTTGTGTAACATGGCTACTGCTACAGCCTTGCTTCCAAGTTTGGGTTTTTTCCTTCCACTTCCTACTCCCAATAGAGCAAATAAACCCAAACAGCTCAGTTCAGTGCATTTTTGGTCAGTCTTCTGTCCTTGCATAACACAGTTTAATTTTTATTTTTCTCTCCACTTGTACCTTAAGACTACCCATTAAGGGACACTAGAACCCATTGATGTATTTTGGTAACCAGGGCCTAGATCTAAAAAGACAACGTAATTAGGAAGACTCCCATCAATCTTTAATAAATATTAGAGTATCTGTAGTATGTTGAAGAGAAGCAGTGTATTTTTGCAAGATTTTAAGAGAGATTTGAATACAACTTCTATTTCTCTTATCCTCCCTGCTCACAAATAACATGCTATGATGTATTTGTGCTGGCTTTAGGTGGCCAGGGTGTCTTTCGGGAGTTCCTGAAATCAGAGTTCAGCGAAGAAAACATTGAGTTCTGGTTGGCTTGTGAGGATTACAAGAAAACCAAGTCTGATCATTTACATGGCAAAGCAGAGAGGATTTATGAGGAGTTTGTTCAGACAGATGCTATTAAACAGGTATGTACAAAGTTAACCTGTGTAGTGTTAAAGTACAAGGATTCTGGAAAATCAGAAGATAGAAGAGTAGCTTCACTGAGATGCTTATACATTCATTCAGCTACATCCGACAGACACGTTTTTGAGTGTACTTGTGTCATTACTGTCTTCAGCCACGAGGGTATCGGATCTCAAAGCAGAGTCACACAATACAGGCCAGTGCTTGGGAACACCACTAGCAAAAGCTCAGTAGAGGGCCCAGGACTTGATGCTGTTCTCCGTGTCAGCCCCGTTTGAATTACTGCTCACGTTTGGAGTCAGATACTTGGAGAGAGCTTTGTTAGTAGGACAGACACGGACTATTTCTTGTCTTTTAAAACCTGTGGACATTCTGAAGAATTAAAAAAGTTGTGTATATTGATCATATTTCAAATTGGAGATGCTCATTCTATACAAGATTACTCCTATTCTTTTAACTGAAGATTGTTCCTTTACTTCATTGTTGAGTTGTATTACTTCTGACTTCTTAAGAAACTGCATTTCCATACTGACTAGCAACTTCTGTGCATAACTGGGATATAAGCATTAAAATTTTCTCATTTTACACTTCTGATATTGAACTCTCACACTGAGTTGTAAGGCTGTGGTTTTTTTTTTTATTGACAAAACAAAGTGATATAAAAAGAGAGTACATTTTTAAGATGTCAATAGCATTTGTTTTTCACCTTCCAGATCAATATTGACTATCAGATGAGGGAAGCAACAGCCAAACGGGCTCAAGACCCAACTCACACAAGTTTTGATGAAGCCCAGAAAACTGTATACATCCTCATGGAAAGGGATTCATACCCCAGATTTTTGAAATCAAAAGCCTACCTGAACCTTTTGAACCAGCTGCAAACCAGCACTTCAAAATAAAGTGTTTGAGGCAATGAAGAGACAAGTAGACTCTGTCAAATGTCCTGTGAAGAGATCCTTCAGCGTGGTTGGATCTCAGCAAGGAGAACCCCTGCCTTGGAAGGAGGGGTACAAGAGAGATGCAAACAGTTCCACATCCAAGAGGATGGATGCTAAAAGCTGGCAAGACTGGTGCAAGGGTGAGAACAGTACAGGGGGATAATCCCTTCCATGAAGTCAAGACAGGATATGGAACCTATTTATTCTTTGAACTACACTGTGAACATTGAACCAAGTCTTAAATCCCAAAGAACTGATGATTATTATTAGGAAGTGCAAGACTAGCAAGCTGAGTGTTGGGAAAAGATTATCAAGGTCAGAAGAAAAATAAAGGTGACTGACAATTTTGTGCATGACAAGAAAATGCCCAGACAAGACTGATTAGTGGCTTTTTTTAATCTGTGACAAGTTAATAAGCATGAGTGCAGGTCAATGATGCTATTGTGCTATGTAAATATATTATAAGTTGACAGGTCTTAAATTGATGTATTTTAAATTATGTAAGAATTATATAAGCTGTACTTCTATGTTTGTATTCAACAGGCAGGTATGTAGCAACTTTTCTGTTTAATTTATTGCAAAGTAATAAACAACTCTTCAATCAAGTCTACTTAAAAATAAAGTTTTATGGTCATTTTACATCTTTCTTAAATGATCTTTCCATTGTAGTTATTGAAATATTGAAACACATGGTTCGCTTCTGTTCCCCTATGCCACTACTTCCCATCCCTTATCCAAATATTGATTCTCCTCACACCATCTTTTCTCCTTTTTTAACTAAGTTTATGGTTGCGTAAAATGGGTATCTGCAGTAGGTGATCCTGACTTGCATTGACTCAAGCTCATGACTTCCAAAAAAGAAAACAACAGCAAGAAAAAAAACAACCAAACCAACCAAACAAACAAAAACAAAACAACAACAAAAAAACAAACAAAAAACCAAACCACACACACAAAAAGCACAAAAATCCCAAAACAAAACAAAACAACCTAAAAAACCAAACACAACCAAAAAACGAGAAGCAGGTCTAAACCTCCTTCCTGTTTTTCATACTCCCCCAGCTACCAGCACACAAGCCAAATATCAAATATAGAAAACATTTAATCACTGACCCCACCGATTTACAGTTCAATCTGTTTCAGTGCTGATGTGTTGATCACAGCAGATCACCCACACTTACTTATGTGGAGAGACAGTAACTGGTGAGTCTTACTAGCAGTCACGTTCCTTAGGATATTAGGACAACTCAATCTAATCTTGGCAAGATCCAGACTGCTATTTACAGTACCAATACTAGCATCAAGGGTAATTTAATTTCACCACAAATGCTGTATTAAATTTACTCTAAAATATGCAAAGTTATGAGTAGCCTCTATCATGGTGAGTAGTGATGAGAACTAAAATAAGACAAGTTGTAATTATGCTTGAACTATGTAACTACAAACACAGGCACTACCAAATCTGAAGTGTTTAAGCCCTTATGACATTCCTAATGAAAAAAATTAAAAATGTGCCCTGGCCTTAATGATTTACCATCATGAGACACAGCAGTCACACGGGTGGCAAGACAAGATTTTTATCTTGCTCTTACAGATTTTCCATTTTTGAAAATAACATGAGTCAGGCACACTCCATTATTCCGTACCAAACAGGGAAACTGTAAATGCACAGAGATCACCTCATGGAGACAGCAGATTGTGTTCATACTGCCACCCTTTGGGGAACTTGGGACCTCCAAGGGAGGGAACAATCTTCAGCATTACAAGCAAAACTTTGCTGGAAAGAACATAGCTAAGTGGCAGTTTCTGCCCAGCTTCCACCATCAACTACTTTTGTAGCTGGAAGCCACTGCAAATCACATCTTCCTACTTTCAAGGACAGTAAATGCAGAACAAAAGAATCTGGTCTTACAGTGTTATTTTCCTTTTGTTAAATATGTATACCCGAGGGCGCCTCTGACTGCAATACCTGAATGCTCCTGAAACAATGTAAAGCAATCTCTAGTTGTCTCTCTCTTGCATTAATGCATTTTTTCAGGATCAGTAGGAATAAACCCAATTCTTGTGAAGCAGGAATAACAACTATGCCTCCCACACAAGGGGCATCCTTATGTTTGTTCTTGAACAGTTAACATGGATCCAATGTTACTGTTCACATACCTTCAACCTCACAGTAGATAAAAGAGAACTATGAAGTATTAGCTATCCTCTAAACAGACACTGCCTTCAAGTAACATTTTTTATATTTTAATGTAAATCCCTTAAATTAGCATGGGCCCAGTTTTCATTTTATCCCCCTGCAGTTTCATAATATTGCCACAATTTAGCCAAACACACGTATGAAATTTCTAAATAAACCCATATTTTATAGTATGTATAGTTAGGATTTCTTTTAAATGCCTAGTTGTTGCCAGAGGAGGCTGTTCCTCAGAAGCAATTTCATCTACTGTTGGAGAGACTGCTGGGTGGGGTAATGGGTGGATCCGTGTTTCCAACTCAACGTCAGTCTCAGAGGTGGGTATAATGAAAAGGAGAAGGCAGACTCTGGAGTCATGCCATGATTTTGGATGCTGCAGCAGCTCCCGCTCACTTAAAAAGAGAGCCAACATCAACACCTGTGCCCACTGTCTTGTAACCTTTTATCAGGCAGAGCAAAAGACTGAGCACAACCACCACAGCCACTCAGGTATTCAGAGATGGCTGCCTGGCACCCTGCACCTGGACATCCTGCAAGGGGTCTCTGGGTGCACTCTGTCAGGAAAGGGTGAGAAAGTGACACTATAACTGTCACTATGCTGGCTAGAACCCTCTAAAAACAAGTTAAACCTATCCATAGAAGAGACTGACAGCTCTCAGGAAATGCACCAGCTGCTTATATTACACATTAGTATACTATTAGTGGTATAGACCAGAGTATTTGAGGAGGGAAGGAGGGACTGCGCACTCTTTTCCACTAGTGTTTCTCTCTGGTTGAGGATTTGAGGTACAGGGTGAGAACATAGAATCATAGAATGTTAGGCATTGGAAGGTATCTCTAGAGATCATTGGGCTTACAACCCATTATTCCTTGTCCTGTTACTGGGCACCATGGACAAGAGACTGGCCCTTTCCACTTCACACCCAACCCTCAGATATTTATAGACATTAGTAATATCCTCTCTGTCTTCTCAAGACTAAACAGCTCCAGCTCTCTCAGCCTTTCTTCATAGGAGAGATGTTCAGGAGAGATGAAGATGTTTATTTTTGAGTTTTTATTATTTTTGTTCTGTTTTAAAAAAGAAACTATTCTACTCCTTACAATCCAACCTCGGTACATTTTTAAGTCTTTCACCTTATTTACGGTAGGAACCTGAAAACAGCTAAAAAGGTCAATCACTCAGGTTAATTTCAGATATATTCCAGTGCACTCCAGTGTCCCTGGCAACACGACCATGTTTCATGAAGCAATAAACAATGTAGCAGATATTCAGAGAGGTCTCAGATATGCAGTTGTAAGCCTAATATTATGTATCTGTATCTATTGCAGGGCTGTACAAAGCTGGTTGTTTAAAGGAGATCTGAAAGTATTTTATGGCAATGTATAGTGCCATACATACTAACCTACTTTATAAAAGGAAGAAGCTATAATTAATAGTTCAATGGTAAAACTGAAACAATTTTTGTAGTATTTTAAGACACTTAAAATTGACAAGCTTTAAAATTGTCCAGACATATGTATTTTATTATTTGTTCAAAATCTCTTTTTCAAACTACAGCATACAATGCTTATTTTGTAGTGAGTTTGTTTTTTGTTTGGGGTTTTTTTGTTTTTTTTTTTTTTAAATATTGCCTAAATAGTGGTTCTTTGAACTTA
>JANIJG010016681.1:0-20890 GCA_024611175.1 Megaceryle torquata | reverse complement strand
CCACCCCAGGATGCCATTGGCCTTCTTGGCCACAAGGGCCTATTGCTGGCTCATGGTCATCATGGTGTCCACCAGGACCCCCAGGTCCCTTTTCCCTACACTGCTTTCCAACAGGTCAGTCCCCAAGCTATACTGGTACCTGGGGATGTTCTTTCCCAGACACAAGACTCTAAACTTGCCCTTGTTATAGTTCATTAAATTTCTCCCAGCCCAACTCTCCAGCCTGTCTTGGTCTATTCCCATTTCAGCTGGAGAAACCCCTGCAACTGTGACTAGCCACACAGTACTATTTTTAAATTTATGAGGAAAATCCTGTAAAATACAGCAGTGCTAAAAGATACTGAAACCCTAAAAACCCAGGTGTACTGTCAAAGCGCCATGGTAGCCTACTAAGCACTTAAAAACATCTAACTGCAAATGTTGAGATAGATGGATTTAGAGAGGAGTGAAAAAAAAGTGGTATTGTACTCACTTTAAGGAGAAGAATAGAGACAAAGATTAAGTCAGTATACCTAATATTGTCCCTACAGTGTGGGGTGAAATACACACCTGATTTCCTACTTATAAAAGAGTTAAAACATTTTGACAAAGGGTTATTCTAATGATTGTGGCTTACCAGAAAAAAAAAAAAGGGCAAACAAAAAAAAAGTGATAGTAACTTCAAAACAAAAATAATTTGGCTGAGAGCCTTGTGACTTACAAGTCACTGTATACCTACACTGCCAGGAAAAATGAAACAGAGCTAGAAATGTGTCACTACAAAAAATGAGTAGACCATAATCATTCCCTGCTGCACAGTTGATGTCAAAGGACCATCCTACTCCTTCCTAGGAGTGTTTGCTCTCACCGCACCTGTATATTCTGTCCCAAGCTGAAAAGATTTCTACGAATGTCCAGGAAAAACTTGCAATGTAACTGGTGAAAATACACTGGAATAAGAATACTCCAGAAGGCAGTGGGTGAAGAGCAGAAAGTATACCACTTAAAAATGTATTTTAAAATTATTTTCAAGACGGCAACCCCCAAATGTAACCTAATTTTAAGCACCTTTTATTCTAGGAAGAACCAAGCCTCAAGGTGTTAAAAGCTGAAAACTTATTAAGGAATATGTATTACGTATTTTGAAATGTCCCTTATTTGGACAAGAAAAAAATCAGTCTTTCTGTTGTTAAGTATCCCAGACATAGCCCAAGAACACCCTGCTAACCCAGAATGAAAGCTTTTGGGCATGAGAATCACACAGCAGAGAAAAGCAGTTAGACCGTTATTTATCCCCACAAAAGCTGAAGAGCAGAACTGGCAAGTGAGTTGCCCATCAGACATGAAAGAGCAACACCAACACAGCCTTGAATGGGAGAAAGAGAATCAGCACAACTGGGATGACTCCTCTAGGCAAAAGGAACCAGACCAATATAAGCTTCCACCTGGATGATCACCAGCAATACAAAAACAGAAAAAAAAGACCCTGTTTTAGCATCTTACCCCTAAGGCCAGTATATTTAACTGGATATCTGGTGGTTCAGCAGCACAGCAGCACTCCTGGGTGAAATCCAAGTCACAGCCTTCTGGCCCAGGAGGAAAAGTTGTTACCAAATGAAGCTTGCTGACAACATATGGAGGCCTGTGCTACTGAAGCAGTTTCATCCTCATCCAGAAAAAGAAAAACCTGTAAGATTATGCCAAACACATGATTCAGTTTAGGTCAGAGCTCTGCTGCTCAAAGCACCCTGGCCACTGATACTGCTTGGAATGGACTGGGCTTGTTTCTGTGCTGACTTTAAATCTTTTCAAAGGTTCACAGGGGAAAGGATTGTGGATTACTCTTTTTTTTTTTTTTTTTTTAACCTGAAGTTGCTAGGCATTAGGGAGCAGTTTACTACTAAACTTGTTTATCCAGCCTGCATCACTTCCTTTTAGGTTAATTCCCATCCCAAAGTAACTTCAAGCACATCTGAAGCACTAAAGTAGTGAGGCCTTGCAAGCTCCCTCTTTAAAGCATGTCAACATCTAACATTTTAATGGGCATAGAAGACACCCTAAAATAGTCACCAAAGAAATGCCCATCCACTGACAGCTAAGCTCCTGCTTTTTACCTCCTACCTAGACACCTATTACTAGAAGCCACAAACCTGGGGTCTGATGCCTATGTCCAATCTGACCTGTGAATTGAAAATAAGTTCCATGGACCAGGATGAGTTACTGGAGAATGGAGACAAAGTAAAATCAGATTCAGGATTCTTGTTTCCACTTCCATGTTTCTGCCTCAACACTGTACATGACATTTACAAAAGCAATAATAAATACCTATGGAGATATTTTTATTTAGAGATAGCCAACCACTGGTTTAGACTGAAAAACATCTGGGTGCATAACATGCAGCTCTGTACCAGTAAAGACCTTATTTCTTACATAAATGAAGTTGTCCTGATTCAGTAAGAATTCTGTTCTCAAAAGGAATGGAAGCAATAAACTAAATGAGGATTAAATACCAGATCTTGTCATCCTTCAATGCATTAAAAGACCAAAATAATCAAGAATTTCAAATGCTATGTCAAACTGCGCAGAGCAGAAAAGTGAACTTCTTGCTTGTTTTGGCACAGTAAGTTCCTTACAGCTTCTACTTGTTTTAGGTTGGAAAATACAACATTGCATTTGCTAACTCAATAAATCATTTTCCAATCCAAAAAAGGACGGCTTCTTTTGTAAACTTACCAACTAAGGACCATTTTGTGGGAAGCACTGCTCTATCTAACTTCTCATTGTAAACAGTTACTTAACTTTTTAAAACTCTTCTTCAACAAAAGAGTAATCTTGATGCTGAGTAATTAAGTACGTGCTTTGTCAAAAGAATAATATTTAAAGTTTTCTGGTGATATGTAAAGGATTAAATACTTCAAGTAAGAATGATGCTATCTGGACATCAACAATTACATAAGATTATAACAGCAGAAGCAAAGTCCAAATTGTGCTTTCAGTATTAACCACTGTAGTTGACCTGACTTAGTGTGGAAGACTCCAACTTAGAGCCTGGAGAGAATGATCTCCTTGGAAATGATTCAAGATAATTGGAAAACACCAAGAGAGGGCTCTGGCTTGTTGCTATCACTCACTGTCCATTGCTATGAAGAAGCATTTTGAAAGCACTGTATGGATCCAAGAGAAAGAACATTCAGTAGTGGCTGGTGACTGTGGGAGGCTGAAACAATTCAGTTGAGTTAGTCAGTGCTTACTGAAGATAAAGAACAGCTAAGCCTTTTCTACTTGAGCATTTAAAGCATGAGACACCCCCAAAAAAGTAGTCACTACTCATGATTCCAGCCACTGAGAAACTGAATTTGCTTTCAGGCTTCAGTAGCTAGAAAAGGTTTGGGGAATTAAGTGAAAAATTACTTCTTGAAGTGAAGAAACTAACTGTCTGAAAATTCTGGGACAGGTAAGCAAACCAACCCCGATACTGTGATCAGCAAGCTGTGATTCAATTACTGTTTCTCAAGCTGTTACTGCTCATGTCTTAGAGGCATTTAGCATGTGACACCTTCAGACAAAGGAAGAAGGAAAGAACAGCTTATTTGTGAACACCATGATTGAAATGTTGGCTCTTTGTGGCTTTGCACTGCTATGACTTTAGTTCCTTGTAGACACATGAGCTCAAAAGCAGTTCCAGAGACCGTGAACACCAGTGCACTCCAGATCAGCACATCCACAGGACCCTGGTGGCTTTATGTTTTGTGGTGGTACCCAGTAGTGTCCAGTTAAGTCCCTGCTGTAGCTGAGACTGTTATCAAGGCATTCATAATGTCCCTCTGATACTTGGATTTCCTGAGGAATGTACTAAAGTGGCATTACAAAGTCTGTTCCCTCTACTTGAGCAACCTGATCTAGTTGAGGATGTCCCTGCTTACTGCAGGGGGGGTTGGACTAGATGACCTTAAGAGGTCTCTTCCAACCCAAGGCATTCTATGATTCTACTGAGGCATCCACCTCATGAACTCCAGAGGCCTCTCCTCCTCTGTGAAATTCATTTGAAAGTGGTCAATGTTGTAAAACACTGGGATGAGGGGACAGTGAATAGGCTAAAAACTAAGTAACAAAGGCCCTATCAGCCATACCTGATTATACCAAGAGGGTCTAAATCTTCTTCCTCTTCTTCCTTCTCTTCCTCTTCTTTTTTGTCCCCTTTTTTGGCATTTTCCACTGACAAAAGCTGTGAGATTAAGTCAGATGTCTTCTCCTCTTTGAAAAAATCCAATGCCTCATTTTCTTTGTCTTCTTTCTCCTTGTCATCAGGAATGTTTTTACCTTTGAAGTCAATGGCACTGGTAGATTTTGTTCCTGAAAAATACAATAATGAATTGAAAACTGAGTACACAGGATAACAACTGTGTTTTATTTACCACCTTGCACCTGTTCCTCATGGTTTTGTTCAGGGAATCAAGGACACAACCAGCTTTTGTAAAAGTATTTCAACATTCCTGAGTGTCCCTTCCATCCACTATGTGTCATTATGTGTCTGATCTGTTTACTGATTTAAAGTAGTTAAGTAGAGAAAGACAGAGGAAATTAACTTTATCTGAGACATAACAGCACATGTCTAATCTGCTTATTTATGTTCCTTCTATAGTCAATGGAAACAATAGAATTTCCACATAGTGATTCATCCTACCCAAATAAAGTTGTCTGAGGAGGAGTTTCCCTCTTGCTTATTTGTCTCCACTGGCTACAGAGAGGCCATAAATACTCTGCTTAGATGTACCTTTCACATAGCTAGTTGAGATAAGTCATCTTTTTGTTATTAATTCATTTCAGCTAATATTAGAGCATTGGACAGCATTAAAAAGTTTCCACTTTTTAATGGGGTTGTTCAGCTTGGAGAAGAGAAGACTCAGGAGGACCTTATCACTCTCTACAACTATCTGAAAGGAAGTTGTAGTCAGGTGGGGGTCGGGCTCTTTCCCAGGCAACTATTGACAGGACAAGAGGGCATGGCCTGAAGCTGCACCCAGGGGAGGTTTAGGTCGGATCTTAGAAAGCACTTTCCTCACAGAAAGGGTGATAGAACACTGGAATGGACTGCCCAGGGAGGTGGTGGAGTTGCCATCCCTGGAGGTGTTTAAGGAAAGACTGGATGTGGCGCTTAGTGACGTGGTCTAGAGAGACCTTATTGTGGCCTTTCAGTACTTAAAGGGGCCTGTCAGAAAGATGGGGGCAGACTGTTTAGCAGGGCCTGTTGTGATAATACAAGGGGTGATGCTTTTAAACAAAAAGAGGGAGATTTAGAACAGAGAGAAGGAAGACATTTTTTACACTGAGAGTTGTGAGACCCTGGCCCAGGCTGCCCAGAAAGGTGGCAGATGCCCCTGAAACTATTCCAGGTGAGGTTGGTCAGGGCTCTGGGCAACCTGCTCTGGTTGCAGATGTCCCTGCTGCCTGCAGGGGGGTTGGACTAGATGACCTTGAAGGGTCCCTTCCAACCCAAACCATTCTGTGATTCTGTGATTCTGTGAAGAGAATGCTGGTCAAGGTAGGCAGTGAATATTAGGACATTGCTTATCTTATCCCCACATGTGTCTCACCACATTGATTCTCCCTAAACACCCCTGCATATAGCAACTATGTCTCCAGCATGTCAGAAAAGTGTACACAACCAGCCTGAGGATCTGCATGTACTGAATCCCATCTGGTTTGGTAGGGTGAGACTTGTAATATTCTAAGGCAGATTTCAATCAACAGGTCACTTCACTTGCACACGATCTGGCCACAGCATAAAGGCAGTCCAGAGTAATTCAGCTGTAGACATGGTTAGGCTAATCAGCATGGAAATGTTTATCAACATGAATTCTGAATTCTCAGTGCAAGGGGTCTGCTTTCAATAGAACACTATCAGGAAAAAAGGGAAAGAAAAAGAAACAACCAACCAACCAAAAAAAACCCCAACCAATTGATTCCATAACCTTATTAGAAAAAGGATTTTGCCAAATATTATGCAATTTTGCCCCTCTCAACATTAGGAAGCTGCCAGTCTCACAGAATTTCTAACCTGTCCACACTTGACACTTGTGCAAAATCAGCTGTTCACACATGGTGACTTAGTAGCACCTTGCAACTTCACTTCCTTAAAACCAGTGCTACCTGGAGAATCCTGCAATGCACCAGCTGGAGTAGTCCCTGCTCAGCAGCTCTCAGCTGAATTAAGAGCAGAGAGCCCATCTGTTCCATTCACTCAGTGACTCCCTGCTATGCCCAAAGAACATAGGAAAGGAACTACATGTATCACTGGAAAAGGCAACAAGAGCTGGACATGATGCTAAGGAAAATTAAAAAGAGAAAAAAAAAGAAGAGGCCAGAGTCTTTAGTCTTTAACTAATAAAGACTCTGCCTTTTATTCAAATCTTTCTCAAGGTCAGTAATTTGCTTTAGGACACTCTTCAGCAAGGCCTAACAATTTGATAAGGAATGAAAACCAGATAAAATGTGGAACAGTTGATCAGTAAGGGAGACCCTGCACTGTCCCTTTAGGGTCCATTTCTCCACTGACAAATGATTATTTAGCCTTCTAAACTTACGTGTTATTCTGAATTGCAGCTTAGGTATATGCCTAAGGGAAACCAGAGACAGTGGGACAGATACCTTCAAAGCAAGCACTGTGGTATGAACACTCCTGAATGAGGCTCATGTCCACCGAGAGGAAGGGAAAGCACTAGCAAACACGACTATGCAGTGCTGCAGATGCACAAGAGGGTATTTTCAGTGACAGCCTTTATTCTGGTATTCTCTAGTTTTTGACTACCTGAGTCAAGAACATAATAACACTTTTATTAAGCACATTCACGGGGGAGGGGATACTCAATCTTTTAGTTACCTAAAAATTCCAGTAACTCGGGACTTGTTGCTAGATCCTCATGTTTTGAGATGAATTTCATGATATCATTGAACATAGTTCTTCGTTCACAGATGTCCGATTCTCCCACAAAAAGAACTTTTCTAGGCAAGAGCGGAAGAGAAACCTGTGGATATCGTGCAGCCAGTCTCTGGTAGAGCTCTTCTATCTCACTGTACTTCTTGGAAACCTGGAATGACACGTTGCCTGGGTAAGTTTCCTTACAGAGGAGACGTGAGCAACAAAGCAGCAGCTTATGCACTGTGAAACATTAACCCTGGAAACTGAAGTGGAAAAACATGTATTACCAAGAAGCTTTACATATAGCCCAGTAAAAGCCTGTTATCTACAGAGTGAATCCCCAAGCATTGTTGTTGGTCTTCTAATTCTGTAATTAAAATCTGCTCCCTAATGGAATTGAAGTCCATTGCCAGATACCCGTCATCCATTTGTCTGATTCATCAACTAATGAAATACTGCTCCAGCTACTCTTCTCTGGCAGCAAAAATCCTTGTCCACTAAAAATGAGCTATATGATGCCCAGCCCTGAGAGACGGGAGGGAAGAGAAGCCCAGACAGGTAGGTATCTGATGGAGAAAGCAGCCTGAGTCTTTTCACCACTAAGACAGCAGACCCATTTCTCAGTCCTGGTGGGCTTCAGTGCCTTTTCTGGCTGTTAAGCCCTAAAAAACTGGCACATTTGCTGCCCTGCAGAGCACCTAATAGAGAAACTGAAGTGCAAAGACCTCAGCTGACCCCTCACTACTCAGTTTATCCATGAGAAAATAAAAACCCACAGCTTGGCCATGGCCTACAGGTTCTCATACAAGGAGAAGGTGCCAACAGTGAATGGCTTCATTCCTTCTTCAGACAAAGACAGGAAGCCTGAGGAGAAATAAGGCCCAAGATATAACAAGGAAAGCAAGAACCACGGGAATGATGGTTAGAAATGATGTGGCTTCTATGCCACATTTAGTTTTGAATTCAGTACTTTAAAAAATCAACACACGAAACCCACAAACAAACAAAACCATATCTGTAAGTGACATTACAGGTGCAATGCAGAGTAACTATCATGCTTAGGGTCTGTGGTATTATACAGATGATATATTCATCATGGCCCTCCATGGTCCCATAATCTATTAATATGTTTCAATGAACACAGAGTTAGATAAGAAAAACAAACAGAACAAACCAGAAAACTAGAGCTAGTGGAATGTGTATGGCACAGATCTACTAGGGTCCAGCTCTTATCCTTCTGTAACACATGTTGGTGAATTCTAGTGGAGTGTTTCCTAATTGATACTGCACCATAAAAGATGAGACACAAGCACCACATCTTGGGGTAAGACGGCAGATTTTTTCCACCATTAAAGTCATAAAATAAAGTCAACCCAACAAAAAGCAGAGAACTAGAAGTGAAATGAGCTATAGATTAATCCAGAACCCATAAACTGCATCTATACTAGCAAACTAAACAGTATCAAGGCATATTCTCAGGCACTGGAATCTGACAATGTCTATTAGGAACCTTACAATGTCTGCAGGAACCTGACAATGTCTGGCATGGAACACGATGGGCAGACAGCCCTCCTTCAGGTAATTTTTCATCCCAAGATTTTAGCCTGGTGCAGAGACCACACAGCAACCATTTTTGGTACTGATGCCCATTACAGATGGTAAGGAAGTTTCATGCAGTCAGACTGTGCTAGCTGCCCTCCAGGCCAGAAAACAGGTCCTAACATTAACAGGCACACCTCGACTAGTTTACTAAATTAGACATAGGCATAAAGAGCAATAACCACCTTGGTGTTCAAGCCCCCCTGGGTTTTTTTTGCAGTAATTATCAGGCAAGCTACATGATTCAAAAAACAAGTGCATTTCAGCTGTACAATGTTCATTGCATGTTCAGTATCCAGTCACAAAAGGCAAGCAGGTCTCTAAAAAAGATCCAAAGCACAAAACCAAACCTGAGTCAACAGGGGAATGGAAAACAAGGATTTTAGGCTTGTCTCCTGTAAGGAACACACGTAAGCATGAGCAACGCTGTGCTCTGCATGCAGGATCTGACACGCAATTCAGCAGCCAAGCACTGAAGTGACTACAATAAAGAAACGTTCTCAGAATAAGACAATCGTCTCTTTGAAAGATACCCCAGACAGAGAGAGAAAAACAATTCTGGAATTTCTGAACGGCTGTACATTTCTTGTTTGCTAGGTCCCAGTAGTATCTGGCCAGGGTATGATACCAGTGCCCCTCCCAAAAATATCGTGTAAGCACAAATATAAGGGCAGTGAGGAATTCACTGGTACTTTTTGAAAAGAATAAACACTTTTACCATCCACTTAGGAAAAAAAATAAAATCAAGTCTGATTTGTGGAAAATGTTTAACATCTAATTAATTTCTATAATAAATAACAAATTACTGTCTGAAAGCATTACAACTCAGAAGTCAATCAGCAAGATGATGCCAAAACAGCTGTAAAATACTCAAAGTATCACTGAAATTAGACATACAAACTTGCTTCTTTCCCCACTTAATTTTCATTCCTCCTCTATCAAACTCCGTAAATTATTCATAAATCTCAATTTATGTCTAATTACACCATTGAACCTAAAGATAAATGCACACCCTCACATCCTATCTCTAGTTGGGCCTTTGTGAATCAGCGTGGGCTTAGAACAACACCAGCACCAACCCCAACACGCGACACAGCACGCGAGCGGGTAACACTCTGTCTCAAGCATACTAATGTGCTACCCAAAAGGCTGCAGCACACCGTGCACGCTGACATCCAGCAGTGCGGGGATGCCCTCTGCTGGGGTAACCTACCACAAGATGTTCAACCTCCAGCCTAAACCATGCCCAACTTCCCCAAGCCCCATCATAGCCCCTGCCAGCTGATGCTCTTTGCTTGCTGTCCCTCTGCCTCAAACCCTGTCTGCTGCTGGCTCCTCTGCATCTTCGCTCAACATGCTGCCATCTTTACCTTGGCTTTGGTGCTGGAAATGCAGCAGCAAGAATGGCTGAATCCAGCAACCTCACAGAATGGTTTGGGTTGGAAGGGACCTGCCATGGACAGGGAGATCTTCCATTACAGCAGGTTGCTCAAAGCCCCATCCAACCTCTCCTTGAACATTTCCAGGTATAGGGCATCCACAACTTCTCTGGACAACCTGTTCCGGTGCAACACCAGCCCCACCATACAAAATTTCTTCATTATGTCTGATCTAAATTTACCTTCAGTTTAAAACCATTGTCCTTTGTCCTGTCACTATAGGCCCCAGTAAAAACTCCATCTCCATCTTTCTTATAAGCCCCCTTTACATATTGAAAGGCCATAGTAAGGTCTGCCTAGGGCCTTCTCTTCGCCAGGCTGAACACCCCCAACTCTCTCAGCCTTTCTTCACAGCAGAGGTGTTCCAGCCCTATGATCATTTTCATTCCCCTCCTCTGGACCAGTTCCAACAGGTCCAAGTCTTTCTTATACTGGGGATCCCAGATGAGGATGCAGCAGCGCAAAGGAAACACGTGGGCCTTACGAAGGCTGACCAGTCTCACAGAATGTATTTTCTCCAGTCAAGTCCCACACATCACATAGAGCATTCTCACAACTTTCCAGTCAGGAAGCCCTGCTTTGCTGTGACAATTTTGGACCCTTTCAATTTGATGACCTCTGACAATTTTCCAGGAGGTGTATCAGCATATAACAAAATTAAATCTTGCTTTTGCTGCTTACTGCTCACAACCCTCTGAAAATAGCTGATGGATCCTACAGCCCAAAATGTCAGGATAAAAAAATAAATACTGCTCTAAACCCCATTTCATCAATCCTATTAAGTAAACAAAGTCCTATTTGATTAATATTCAAGTATTTTCCTTCTACTGCCTGTAATTCCTCTAGGTCTCGATTCTGCAATAATCCTCTCCCCCTCCATGCCTCTAATTGAACTCTGGGAATACTATGGAGTTAAACCTCCACCACCTGTAAGTCAGTCTGAGCGCACGCACTTCAAGGAGTTCTGTCAAGTCACAATATCAAAGGCTCAATCTACTTCACTTCAAAAGAGTTAATCATGCAAATATGTCAAAGCATGTGCATATTTGCCAGGTCAAGACCCTATTTGTCTGTAACAATTAATGTCCAACATAGAACTTAAAGAGAGACAGGGATGGGATGAATATTTTTTTCACCAGGAACAAATAAAGAAGTTGAATATGATCAAATATAGCTAGAAGGTTAAGCAAACCACCAGGAAGTTCAAAGTGAAAGCCTGAAGTTTGCTGCTAATCCCTCCAATCTCATGCATGTGCCTTGCCCCCTTCTTCAGGAGAACCTCATGCATGAAAGTACACATGCCAGAATGCCTGCAGGATACAAGCCCGGGACTCTCAGATGTACGCAGAATTTGATCCCACTCAGTATTAATGGGATTTCATGCCTCCTTTCCCTTTCATGCTCCTTTTAATGCCCCATTTCTGACCCCAAACTTGCCTTCATATGCTTTATATCTACTGCAAGGATTTCAACAAAATGGGGGTCTCAGAGCTAACTCCAGCCCTCTGGCCAGTCAATGCATGCTAGTGAAGAGCACTCTTGATTTTATAGTATTTTATGAAAAACACGTGGCTACTGTGCCTTTCTTTTTACAAAGCCCATTTCTTAACCCTGTCAGAAATTGTCGATACAGCAGCATTGTCCTTTAGGACAACCACTAGCTTTGGATACAGGAATCAAAAGCACCTCCTCTCGCAGGCAGCACAAATCAAGCTTTCAGCTGTACACTCCCCAATCAGGCCATACCAGAATTAATGTTGCTTGGTGACCTCATGGGTATGCATTATGGTAGATTTTAATTACATGACCACATGCTGTTCTCCCCATCTGTTTTGCCCAGCAGAAGAGCAACCACTCTTAATATTTCTTTTAAATCAACATGAATTCTTAACGACTTCTGAACTTATTGCTACACTGAGCAGGGATTCTTTTTTTCCCCCATGACATCACAGAGGTTATAACGTGAAGGAATTTATCTTCACAACACACCTGTATGGTCAGGAACTAGCAACTCCAACACACAGATTTTGAGGCCCACAGAAAGAAGGCAAACATATGCAAACGGGCAAGGATGAAAACAGAGATGAACGCACACCCACATACTTACACTCCCTCATTTTATGAAAGGAAGACAGTTCTATAGTAAATTCCTCCCCAAAATGCACTGTGCCTGTCAAACAACAATAGTTATTTGTTCAGCTTTGAAAAAGAAGGAACTTGACTAACAAATGTAACTTGTAAAAAACAAGCAATTAAACTGGGTGCAGATAGAAAGAGAAGGCACTATAGGCTGGGTGGATTTTTAATAAGGCTGGGAAGAGAGAAGCTAATTGCTAAAAAGGGTAAGGTGTGGCAAGGAGAAATGCATTTCAGAAACACAAATCCTTTTCTTCTCACAGAAAATGGCAGATCTACGGGCAATAATTAAATAACACTTTTGCAGCAGCACCTCTGATGCAGTACCAAAGAGAAACCTAATTTCACTCTTTCAATAGGGCAAAGAGTATTCTGACCTTTGAAAGAAATGCAGATGACTTTTCCTTCAATTACTAAATATAACCTCAAGGTTAAGCAGTTCTACAACCCATTCCCCCCGTTTTACAAATGGCATTTTTTAAATTAAAAAATCAATCCAGTTTCTACGAATTTCGATCTGAAAGTCTTCAGAGAAGTGAATTTCTTCTTCTGGTAGCGCTTCACAAACATTTCAATTAGAAATACTATCATACTTATTTTGCATAGTCCCATTAAGGCTGGGGAACAAGGAACTCTGGGCAGTTTAGATCCACAGTGAAGGCTGGTAATGCCATAGGTCAGATCTGAAATCTCTTTTTGATGTTCATCTGGTTTTGATCATAAGCCCTTAATATCTCTTGACCCATTGTGGTCTAAATCGCAGCCCAGACTTCACAGCTACCTTAGAGGATGCTTCTGTCCCACTCATCACTTTTTTCCAGGGGATACAGTGAAGCTATTTGAGCAATAAATGCTGGTCCATCACATCGCCGCCTGCAGTTACTCACGGTTTAACGCACAGAAACCCAATTTAGGTGCTGCCACCTAGGGCACGAGAGTGTGGAGGGCAGTCACTTCAGCTGGAAGCAGGTGGAGGAAGAGCTAGACAAGGAAAACCAATTCAGCTAATATTTCAGGGAGAGAAAGAGGGGAAGGAGGAGGAGGAAGAAAGAAAGACAAAGGGTCTCAGAACACAGATCTGGCTCCTGAGTTAGCCAGAAGTGGATTAACATGTCTAGAGACAATGAAAATCCTACCACACCCGCCCATCTTCTCTAACCTAACCTACCTGTCACCTCAGCACTGTGACATTGCCTCTCAAATTTGATAATTTCAACAGTGGCAAAAAAAATGTCCCCTCTCCCATCCTGTTCCCACACATGGGCAGGCAGAACAGACACACAGACATTTATTTTTCTCCCTCAGATGTCTCTTGTCACTCCACCTAGCAATACAAATCTGATGTGTTAGATCTGCTGCCCAATGTAACCTCGTTCTACTCTGCTGTTCCCCAGCCACCTGGTTCTCTTACACTTCACCTGTAAACTCTCTGGGGAAGGGTGGTGGTTCTTGTTTGTACTGGTACAACATCCAGCAGAACAGGGCACTACACAGACACTGCGAGTGCAGCTCACCTCACCTGGCAGCCACTGTGCTAGGACTTGCCTCCAAGTTAAGACAACTGTCTTGACAACTGACAAATGGTAGCAGCCACGTATGTTATGCAAAGCAAATTCCCCCAGCTGAGCTGATGCTCAGCTACATTCTTCTCAACAGTACTGCCCTGACTGGGCTGGGAGCTCACAAATCAGCAGCAAATGCATACATTGAATCACAGAAAGTACATCGTTCTGCCTAAGGACAGGCATCTCATGCCATCCGAGATTCTTTGGGCTGTCCGAGAAGTATGCGTGGGGCAGGCAAACATCACACAGGACCTCTGCTCTTGTGAGACCCCACCTGGAGTACTGTGTCCAGCTCTGGAGCACCCAGCACAGGAAGGACATGGATCTATTGAGAAGGTCCAGAGGAGGCCACAAAGATGATCAGAGCACTGGAGCACCTCTCCTGTGAGGACAGGCTGGGAGAGTTGGGTTTGTTCAGCTCGGAGAAGGCTCCGGGGAGACCTTATTGCAGCTTTCCTGTACTTTTAGGGGGCCTACAAGAAAGCTGGAGAGGGACTTTTTATAAAGGCATGTGGTGATAGGACAAAGGGCAATGGTTTTAAACTAGAGCAGGGCAGATTTAGATTAGATATTAGGAAGAAGTTCTTTACTATGAGGTTGGTGAGACACTGAAACGGGTTGCCCAGAGAAGCTGTGGACACCTCATCCATCGAAGTGTTTAAGACCAGGCTGGATGAGGCTCTGAGCAACCTGGTCTAATAGGAAGTGTCGCTACCCATGGTGGGGGGGATTCGAACTAGACTATCTTTAAGGTCCTTCCAACCCAAAACATTCTATAATCCTATGGGAGACCCACAACCTTCTGAAGGCTAGGTGGAAAATCCCAGGGCTCCTCCAGTGGTATAGATGGTGAGTCGTGTGCACCTCAATTAAGCCTTAAGCATTTTAGCCTGGAGTTGAAGTCCCCCACCCCAGCTGTCTCAAACATAGAATGCTTTCCCTTCATGGTCAAACAAGAGGTATTTCCAGAGGATGAGTCACCTCATGCCCCTTCTCCCCATTGACCGTAAAAGCAGGGACAACTGCAGGTTAAAATATCTAACTTACAGCCAGGTAAATTAGGACAGGTGAATCCCTCCATTCCTTCCGGTAATACATACAGAAAAGACTCACTGAAATGCCTCGATGCAAAGCATCCATCCTCCAACCTCCCCACTCAAGCTTTTCGATTACTCTCACACACCAAACTATGCAATATATCAGACTTAGCTGAAAAAAAAAAAATGTATCTGATAGGATAAATGTTATTCCTGTCAGACTACACCGGTTTTCTTTGTCATGAAGAATGAAAAGTCAGGAGGTTTGCAGAGAAGAAATCAGAAAAGGTTCATTTCTCTTCAGAAGCGCAACTAAGTGCTGAATATCCTCCTAGAGAGAGCAGACATGGGAATGGACAATCTCAGCAAGCATGGGGGCCCCAGTAAAAAGTTTGTTTCTCCTCTTCATAGAAAAGCTGGGTTTATCTACTTTTTTTTTTTTTTAAGTGAAGCAAAATGACAGTTTAACACCTCAGGTTTAGTCAGGTTCTTTCTTGCACAGAGCTGCATAGAAATATTACATAATATAAGCAGGCATTGTTGCAGAAAAGAAGTGATTCCACATCCCCTCTTCTTACCTGCCCATGTCAGGCACTTCCCCTGTCCTGAAACAAAATTTAAAGAAGCTGTGCAACTTGCAGGCTCAAGAAACAGATGTAAGTTAGTACTAAATAACAAACCCAAAACCCACATATTTTTAGCCAGGACCAGTTGCTGAGCTGACGTTACAGAACAGTCACATGACACTGGAACACAGACTGAAACACTGCAGGAGCGAGAACAAGGAAGGAAGCACTGCAGGGACAAGGAGGGAAAACAGAACAGCCTCTTCTGCCAGCACTGCTGCTTTTACCATAAAGTTATAGATAGCATAAGGAATGCAATAAATCTATGAGTTCTCCTCATTGTGCAACTCTTCACAGCCTTGACAGATTTGGCCTTCTCTGCAAAATCAGACACTAAATGTCAATTTATCAGCTATCTTCTACAGAGTGTGAGTTACACTAGGGCTAATGGTCTATGGAGTAACCACACCCACATCACTCTGACATTACAGTTATCCTCAGAACATCTGAAAAGAACAGATGTTCACAGCAAGCGACAGGGTATGTCCTCTTGCAGTCCCTTCATCACAAGAAATGTACCCTAACTGCACCTCTTCCCATAGACTCTATAGACATTCCCAGGTGAAATGGCTCAGGTGGATGTGCATGTGCTATAGGTGACTTAAGAAGTGAAATGAATCTCATGTACTATGGTTTCAAACCTTTACTCTGCAGCGATCATGAAAAAGACAATCCAACTCAATAACATTTTATATGGACCCTCCCTTGTAAAACTCTCTTACTAAGGGTTTTAAAAACCATGTCAAGGCTAAGGGGTCAAGGCTAACCTACTGCAAGGTTAATCCCTCTTACTGCCCCACAAATCTCTCTCCATTCAAATAAACTATTACATATTTATTTAATGTTTATATACCAAGTCCCAGTGCTCATACACATATAAGAGAAATTAATTTTGTAGCAGAGCTTATAAAAAGCTTAACTATTTGTTGACCGATAATGCAAAATATCTTAAAGTCAACAACAAACAGTTGTTGCTTTGAGCTCCTGGAATAAAAAATTCAATTAGTATACATTTAATACTCCTATTGCAGAAATGGTACATACAGACTGCATTTTCCTACCAAGGACCTTGATGCAGGGAGGCTGTGCTGATGAAGTATCTGCTACATCAGGACCAAAATAATCAAAGCCGATTAAGAAAGCGATCACTAACACAGCACTGATTAAACATTTACCATGAATTGAACTACATCTTCAGGCTTGTGCTTTGCTGATTTGAAGGCAGCCAGTCGAGTCACAACGACAATGTGATACTCTACGTGGCCAGACATCATCTTCCCACGGATTTCCTGGTATTCTGGCACCGACAAATCCAGCCCCGTGTGCGTATTCTGAATTTGCCTAGAGAAGAAAATACACACAAAGTTCAGGCATTGGCACAAAGACTTGTAACTGACCCCTCTGAGGATCCATTTCAAAGCTTCAGACTGTCAGTGCAAAGACTCCCATTTCAACAGGACACCAAACAGGCCCTACTCCAATACTGTTCCTACTCTGCAACAATACAAATTTGGCCATTGCCTGCTTCCTATCGTCTGCCCCAAAGCACCTGCCACTGGCCACTGCAGACAAAGTGACAGGAACACTGCATTTCAGGGAACAGAAGATGGGAATTCATTCAGAACAGGAGTTCACTCAAAGGAGTTGAAGGTGCTCCCCCACCCAGCAGGGCAGAAGAGAAGTCTCTCATCATGGCTTGTTTTGAAGCAAGACCTGTTCACACCAAGCCCTATCCACCTCCCTTTAGCCTTAGGACATCTCCAGGAATGGCAGAGACAAAAGCTGAAAGGGGCCACGGAAGGCAGATAGAGCTTGCTGAAGTGCAGGGGCAACCTGAGGTTTGTTAAGAGCCAACCAGGGAACTAGATTAAAGCCTGAAATACAAAGAGAAGTTGCTGGAGCCTACTGCTAGGTCAACCACAAATGCTTCCATCTGTGGAGGTCCTTGAGGAAAATGAGACAAACATCTACCAGGTCTGAGCAAGTTAAAGGAGTACATGATGTCTTGGAGCTGTCTTCTACTTTTGATTGATTGACAGTCTTGTTGCCCAACAGCAGAAAGGGTACATTAGCTAAAGCATGTCAGCTTTCCCACAGAAAATCCCACTGGAAACAAAGCCAACTGTCCTTTTCCAACCTGTTAAAGTAGACAAAGAATCACAGTGTTAACCTCCGAGATTTGCCAACAGTCAGAACCACACATGGCTCCTGTTGGAGGGAAATGCAAGAAGGGAACTGCTGCTGCACTTTACGCAGCACGTTTTCTTCTCTTGTCAGCTTCAGATCCACGGAACCATGGTGTCACCTTCCCCCTGGATTCTCACCCAAGGAAATTATTTATGACATTTTTGCAAGAGGAATGCCAGGATCCTATTGTAGTGCTCCTACTACAGGGGAAAGACCAAGCAGCTGCTCCTGGGGCCTAAGAGAATGGTAAATTTAATGAAATAAACAGTCTGTTTGAATAGATTGGAAACCAAAACTGATCAGTGGTCCTTTCCCCAAAGTTACCCCTACGCCAAGCAACAGCACACACACTACTGCTGTCGCTGGAATCAAGTACTCTGCCAGAATCAGAAAGAAGTTCATCATCCAGAGCATTGAATACTCTATGAACACATCTCCAAGTGCATCCTTCCTATGTGGGAGTGAATGTTTTTTAATTAAATCAGAAGAGACTGATTAAAAAAAAAATATTTTCATTAAACATTTTTTTTTGCTTTTTTTTTTTTTTTAACCTTAGCCATATGAGGAACATCAAATCCCATCCTCCCTGGGCTTCCTGTGGATTGCAGAGGTGTTTTGTGGAATTCTTGACTCTTTTTTTAGGAAATTCAGATTCATTAACACAGGTTCCCTTTCACCTAAGGATACATGAGGCATATGAACTTAAAACACACTTTAAAGAGGTTCAAACAATCTAATTTCAAACAAAGTTTCGAAAGACTCCTCTCCTCATGTCAAAACTTGAACTATTCTTTTGAAACTTGAGTTTTCCCAAGAAGGCAACTGCAAATCTCAAGCAAAACTGAATAAAAAGCTTTTTAAAGACAGTATCTTCAGAGTTCTCTATACATCAGACAGCAAGGGCACAGGCCCAATTTTGTACCCAATCCTCTTTGTAAGCCATGTTTAAAACAAGAGCCAAGATTTTATACTAGATACATAAACACTATTCTATTTGCTCTGATTCTGTTCTCATTTTCTGCCAGTCAAGGTTACACTATCAGACAAAATTTTGTTCTCAGTTTCACATTGTTGAGCTCTGAACACAGAATCAATAATGTTTATGTATAAATACATAGGTGCCTGGCTTTCACACAGCAGTCTGTCCAATCTGTAAGTAACAGTCATTATCTGCAGTGTTGTCTCTTTCAGTGGCAGCCAAAATGCTGACTCAGAGGACACCTGCCAGTAAGATCAGATGAATCTGGGGCTTTTCAGAATGTATCTGCAGCAGAGGAAATGCTCTCTAGATGTGTAGTCACTCCAAAGTTGTGACTGCAGCTACGACAGCTGTTGTAGTGTAGGAATTTCACACAGTCACAGAGTATAAAAGACAAATGAACCTGCTTTTCACCTCTGATGTAAATAAAAGGAAAAAAAACCAACACAGTAAACCATCCTTCCTGAATGGCTTTATTTAGCTTAAAACACCAACCACATCCAGATGTACTCAGATGACACAACCACTTCAGTGTAAGAGCTGCTGCATCAAAGAATTCTAAAGATGTCATGAAGTTAGTAAATACCTTACCTACACCCGGGGTTTTTCTTTTAAAGTTGCTAAAAAACTGAGCTAAAATGACTGTAATGGCAAGTGATTAGGAGGAGGGGGAATTGATACATTTTTGTTTGTTTGCTTTCGGCCTGTGACCACTTCATTATACTGAACCTACCCCTTTATCTCTTCCATAACAGCAGGATAGTGTGGGTTTTAAACATAAAAAATGATTATAAATGAACAGTAATCAGCAGGGAGGCTGAGGTAGATACAGAGTAACATCCAAAGCCCACACTAGTTCTTGTAATGCCTTTGTTTGAAAACAAGCAGCCTCCAGTGTTTTAATTCATTCAAGATTGTTGTTGTTACTCAAGTGGAAGCAACACCTACAAATCCCAAAGCAGAATATAGTTTCATTGCATTTTTCACATCAAACACAATTCTTTTTATTCTAGTAGATTTAAAAAAGAAGCAAAAGGAGAAAGCTTGTTTTTTAAACCGAACACACAGTTTATTGCTCCTACTTCTTATTTAAATGTAGCTTGTGTACCTCCAAGTTAATGCTTTTGCTACAGCACAGGTGGTTCAGGGGAGACTTGGGCAGACAGTTACCTTTCCTAACAGGAATCACTTCACCTGAGTACATGACCATTCATACCAGTAGCACTGTGCTTGCACAATCAAATCAAACAGGATCGTCACGGGACAAAGGAAGGGGAGACCATATAAAGGTCAACTGAACAGAGTAGTTTTCACAGTTCACAGAAAAGCCAGTTTTTCATTCTTGCCTTTTGTACTTTAATTAATCTGCTTTCTGGGCTGAAAGGCCAAGATGGGAGAGGGGGGAAAAGCAGTCATAGCAAGCAAGAAAGTAAAGTAACAGAGATAAGTGCTGTGACTAGAGAAACTTTACTCCAGCCTCTCTGTGGCCAGGAGAGCAGACTCTGCACTTTCTGCCTTGATAAATTCAGCCCTATCAGCAGCATCCTGCTCCAACAACCTCTGCCCCAAAGGGAACAAACTGAGATGACCCAGGTCATAGTAAAAGGACAAAAAGCCTATACAACTAGTTTATTCATAGAATCATATCACAGAACTATAGAATGGTTTGGGTTCAAGGGGACCTTAAAGATCATCTAGATCCAACCCCCCTGCCATGGGCAGGGACACCTTCCACTAGACCAGGTTGCTCAGAGTCCCATCCAACTTGGCCTTGAACACATTCAGGAAGGGGTTTTTCATTACGTGAAGGCAAAATACTAGGCACAAATTAGGCAGCAAACAGCTTTGCATCTAGTCTAACTACAAGATTACATATTATTATTTATTTATATTACCATGGCAACTTGGAATCCTATTCCCAAACCCACTGTGTACAGACTAAAAAAGGTCACAACTATACAGCTATCTTATCTCACAAGCTAGAAAAATATATTCACTTGCTAAAGCCTTAATCCCACACATCCAGTTTTATCACTGAAACCATTCCAGTATCAGTGAGACAATCTGCAAGTGGCAAAGTCTGTTGACTGTAAAATAAATCCAGTGTTCAAATTTCCATTTCCAAGGTTAAACTTAATATAAAGTCAGTCCTACGAAAAATGTATGTGATTTATGTGATTTAAGTCAAATACGTTTGAAGGTTCAAGGCTACTGCTCCAAAGGAAGTCTGGATATTACACTGGATATTAGAAAAAGTTCTTTAATATGAGGGTGATAGACCACTAGAATGGGCTGCCCAGAGAGGTGGTGGAGGCCCCATCCCTGGAGTCATTCAAGGTCAGACTTCATGGGGCTCTGAGCAACCTGCCCTAGGTAGAGATGTCCCTACTTGTGTAGGGAGGTTGGACCAGATGACCTCTAGAG
>JANIJG010016680.1:0-12893 GCA_024611175.1 Megaceryle torquata | reverse complement strand
ACTACAGCTTTTTAAGAGTGCAAAGCCTAAGGGGGAAGCTAAGCTTTAATCTGTCCCAATTCTAGTTCCAGTAACTGAACTCCATCTGGGGCTTGAAACACCATACTAAAAAGGACAATTGGGGTTGCTACTGCTGTTTTCTTCCTTATAGTTTTTAATTTTGGATGGATTCTGTAATCATGATTTAACAACAAGTACCTGATCTGATGTCTTGCCTTTCAGATTTATTTATTTTCAATTGCTTCTTAGGTTTGGAAAGTGTGTGGAAGCCATAAATAAGTTCTTCCCTCCCAAAAGTTGGTAAGATGATTATGGTGAAATAAGCAACTCCTGCATGAATGGCTGTTTGTCCTCATGGTGATGAGATCCCTCAGTGATCCAATGAGCAGGTCCTCCTGTATTTTCAGAAAAAAGGTTGGTGAGAAGGGAAACAAGATGATATGGTAGTCAAGAAATACAAGGGTATGTTACTGGGAGGGGGGCACAAGTGATAATGACTTTCAGCTAGTAAGTAGAGGCATGTGCAAGAGTCTTTGGATGAACTACAAACTAGAATTACTAGCATTAAAGAAGACTTTCCAGTCGGTTTTGTCTTGATTTATATGTGTTGTTTGCAATATTGAATAGTTATTTGACAAACAAATGAAATGAAGAAAGACTCTGGCTCATTTAATTAAGAACCATATAAGTGGTAGCATATATTAGTGCAAAACAATCTGTCATCTTGGAGTTTCCCATAATCTGGCATAAAAATTATGTGTAATAGAAATGTGTTTATACCTTAGTGTATCTCGTTGAACCATTTAAAGTTAACTAATGTTTGGCTGTTTTAAAACTTTAATTGGCTTTTAACAAGAAAGCAACAGTATAGCCATTAGAGATCTAAGCAATAACACACGCTTGCTTCCATTTTCTAGCAATTAATTGATAACTAGTTTACTGTGGGCTAATAATTAAATGAGAAAACATTCTGAGCAAATTGAAAGCAGTGATGCAAATGAGTTTTGCATTTATTCTTTTCAAATTCACTGACCACGTTATCTAATCTGTCAGGAACAGAGAAATCCTGAATTATACTAAATATATAGTCAGGCTGACTAACTCTTAAAGAGACATTAGTCACTTTCTGGAAGGTCTAATTGCTTTCTCGAAGGAAAAATCTTGAAGCAGTGCTGGAGCTGGCGAGTGTGATGCAGCTGGTACACGGGGCGGGCGATGCTCTGCAGCCCCACTAAGCTCTCTCTGGTTTGCAGATTGGTCTCTTTCTTGTGCTCGAGACAGCAAGACCAACCAGAGGCAGTGCAATTGGCTCTTGCATCCGTGTCTTGCCCCAAAAGAAAAATCCCCACTGTGTCTGAAAGCAAAGAGGGGGTCACCTTTGTCAGCTACGCTGGTGTCAGCAGCAGCCGCGGTTTTTGCGCCTTCTGCCAACCACGGGATAAAGGAAACGTTTGACCAAGAAGGTGACTTTGCAAAATCACTCAGTACATCTTCCGTGTGGAAATTGAAGACATTTTTCTACCGAATGCAGCGGTGGTCATTGGGAATAGCTCCTTGCGAGCAGGAAACATCCTCATCACCCGCACTTGCAGCACAGCGGTCTCCAGTGTACATCGGAGAAAAACCTCCTGTTTTGCCTACTTTGTCTATTTATGATCTCTTCCTCATCTGGATGGGCAATAAGGTGAAATTGCCTGAGTTCTGTTAAGCTTTAAACACGAGCAATCCATTCCAATAAAACGCTCTGCAGAAGATGGTGCTTTTCAGTACCACTCTTACCCGTGGCTATTGCAAAACTACCGTGTCGACAGGCAGGGAATAAGCCCTGACCATTTCAATTTCCCACATAACAGAACTTCTAAAGAGTAAGATGATACCAGGTGTTGAAAGACTTTTTAAAAATTTTTTACTCCCTCCTTCCCCAAGATTCTTACTTGTTTTTCTTGTCTAAATGACGAGGCACTGTTTTACTAGTGTGAAATCAGTATGTGGGACCTCGTGGCAGCATGTAGACAAATACTGCCTAAAATAATAATAATTTCTGTTCAGAATTTAGTGTATTGCTTTTTTCCTTGTTAGTGTAGGTTGGGAGGTTATGGAGAATTAAGAATATAAGTTAAGAATGTAAACTGCATCTGTGTCCTTGTTTAAGACCTGTATCCCTCTACTTTCCAGCTTTAGGAAAGGAGCAGGTGAGAGATGCCAAGGAGAAGCCCTGAAGCACTCATCGGAGTGATGCTGACCTACAACATCCCCTGTGAGTGAAGATCTGATTACCCCACTATGTACCTCCACACTGGGCTGAGCACCCCTTTTCTTGGCTGCTTTATTCCCAGGGCCCCCATCCTCTGTTTCATGGGGTCTCCTGATGACTGTACATATAATTTCTCTGGAGGCTTTTTTGTCATTCCTAGACAAGATGAGTGATGACATGTCACTTTGTGTTTATTTAATAAGTAACATCTACTGGTATGTCCCTACTACTATTAAATAAGAGTTTCTGACTCGAAGCAGTCTGTCTGAAATCCTTTCTGTGCTGAAAAACAGATAATGCTGGAAATAACTTAGACATTTTGGGATATTTCATGTCAAAGAAATATGGTAGGATTACAGAATAAGTATTGATTCACATTTATCATGGTTTCATATTTTTTTTATTAAACTATTTAATCCTTTCTTTCCAACTCATTGCTTTGTCTCTGGTTGTGACAGACTTTTATGATTTATTATGTCCTCTTAATAGATATACATTTGGAATCACAGAGTGGTAGAGCCATATTAGTTCTTTCAATCTTTTCTAGTGCCAATAGAGGATTACTTTAGGAAATACTTGCTTAAAAAGGCTTCCTAAAGCTTGTTTCCAGTTTGAAATAACTCTAGCCAAGACTTTTACAGCAGCTTGACCCATTGTTTGAAGAAAAGGTTACTGTGTGAGAGCCTGGATACTTGGAGATTTGATAGTGTTTTGTCTTCTCCTCCTCTGGAGTGTCATAAGCCTTAGTATTTAGGGATACAGAGTTTTTATGCTTAGAAATAGGTGCAAAACTGATCTTCTCCTTGCTAATCTTCACTCATTCCAACCAGCTGTTGCAAACAAATATCATGCTATATGTGCAGAGCTATAATTTGAAATTATAAATAGTGTCTAATTTTACTGGTATTTACTACACAGACATAAATAGAGGCAAAACTAACTGGGAAATAAAATAAGAGCATTTATGTCTTGTGTAGATGTCAGTGCTAACTTGAATTTATTTTGGTCTGATTAAGTGTTGCATATAATTTCCCATCAAACTATATATTTAACAAAAGCGGTCCATGGTGCAGTAAATAGAAGAAAAATCATGACAAATATAAATGCTGTTTATTAAATAAGCATGCCCAGTCACCAAAAGAGTTGCTGATTATAGTACTGAAAACATTACAGATCTGAGATGGAGATTTCAGGTAAAAAAAAAAAAAAAACCCAACCAAACAAAAAATGGCCAATACCAACCAAACAAAACCAAAGTGTGGTGGATTTTTTGTATTTCCACGCAGACTGGAAGTTCTGAAATATGGCAAAATGATAATTTGCTTTAATGATGACTAAGTAATTTATTCAAGGAATACAGCACTATTATCAACAGGGTTTCTAGACATTTCTTGCATTTATTCAGATGTTGCAACCCACTTCTTTATGGTTTCTTCAGATGTCCCTTCAAAACTGTTTATTTTGTGGAGTGAATGATTGTCATGACATTATGATGTGTGGTGGTGAATCCCTCAAGAAATGGCCTGTCCTGAATTAATTTCTCGATGTGATTAACTACTGAGTGGGTTTTTTTTCTCTTTTGTTTTCAACTTGTGAATTTCTCCTGGAGATATAACAGATTTGTGATAATACACAATGCAGTGTTTTCAAAATCAAAATGTGTCCTCCAAGTTACTTCAGGGACACTTTGTTAATGAGATGATGTCTGGAATGGCTTCGAGTATTGGGTAGCAGATTAGACCATGGAAATGTTCTTTGGTCTTTGTTGTTAATAACTTATTATTCCTGTATTATTTATTAATGGCTGCTCCATTGCTTCAGTCATGCTCATTATCCCATTCTGCGCTGGCAATATCGGTGTGATCACAGCGTCACGCTGACAATGTGGGACAAAGGGCAAAGACATCTAGAGGTTATGTTGCTGCAAGTGAACACAAACCACTTACTTTGATACTAATAACTTCTGGGTAGTGTTATTTCATAGGAGATAAGACTTGATCTACTGCTGGAAAGTTCTAGTTACTCCTCTAAATCCAAGAAGCTGTTGGATCCTCGGAATCTCACCAAACCACCTTCTGATATTCTGGAGCTTTATCTGGTCCTGTTTGAAACCAATGGCAATAAGGCTTTTAAAAGGCTCCTGTTAAGAAGATACCTATGAGTGTCCTGGAGCATCAGCACTTGGCAGTTTGAAGCAACTGATCAAGAGCTTGTTGTCATCTGTCCAATCTATCCCGAGTCCCAACATACTCTTGAGTGCAAGCAGCATGTGGGTCCTGTCTTTCTGATGGAGTAGTCTTTTGCAGGAGTCCCTGCTTGAAGGAAGAGCTGATGTTTTGCTGGCAGACATAGAAATTCAGGAAAACAAAAACCCTCTAGATGGCAAGACAAACACCATGGCTTAAATCCAGAAAACATTTTTTTTAGTTTTTGAACCTGGAGATGAAACAGTAACTTAAGGAAAAATAACCAGACATGTGGCAGGAGGACTTGCAGGCTGCCAACCTAATCAGCTAGTTGACATAATGGTAATATGAATATAATCTGAATATTATCTGAATGCTGGACCTGTCACAGAGAACCCTTTTGTGAACAGGCTGCTTTATGTGCAGTGTTTGATCATCAGAACGTTTGGCATTGAGCCTCAGTTCACAGTGGATTGCAGTATCTCACTGCCAGTGACAAAACACCTAGAAATGTTCGTATTTATTTTGTGTTTGTAGAGGTATCTTGTCTTAAAGGCACAATTAAACCAAGTTACCAGATGATTGGTGTAGTTTAAGACCCCTTTATGCCAAGAGAAGATCAACAGTGCAGTCCTAGTCAACAGAATAACTTGCTTTTTTTTTGGAGGTGTTCTGAACACTATTGTAGTTAACACACATTCTAATCAAATGGCCGTTTTATGCTCCTTGATTTAACCAAAAGCCCCTTGAACATGTGTAACAGTTTCCTATGTTCTTTCTCCTATTCTCCTGCCAAAGCTTCTAGGACCTGCAGTATTCCTTCAAATAGCCAAGAAACCTCTTGCTGCATCCCAGGGCATCAGGCTCTTGCTGTGTCCACTGAGTCTTGAGGTCCTCCAGCCTCTCCTGGCTCTCCTTTTGCTCCTTCCCTGCCCTTCCCAGCTCCTGATTGCTGCTCTTTTGGAGCATTCATGCAAGGCTGCTGCTTAGATGCAACTTCAAGTGTTCCTCGCTGTTGGGGATTGCTTTGTGGGCTTGTAGGTTTGTTTTGTCCTTGTTGGTCACATACTTGTTCCGTTTGACTGTTATTTCTCTCATCTTTTTTTGCTGCATTCAAATCCTGTGAAGATCAGGATGAGGTTGTAAGCTGAGAATAGCAACATGCTACCTGATGTTTGCAATCAATACATGTGCATGATTTTGTTTCTGATGGCTCAGTGGGCAACTCAGATTTTTCGTTTATACTAAGCTTAGATATTTTTTCTTTGAAAGTATTGATTAGGCTTCTTGTTTGTGAGGCTATGACTAAAATATGATACACTGATATTTTTTTTCCTTTAATTTCTCTGTTTTCCTGGACCCTGGCAAGACTGGAAGCCAATCCCAAGATAAACCTCACCATAGCAAGCTTGACATAGAGATCTATGTACCAGGTATGAAGCGACTTTGTACACTTGCACGTCTTCTGTTTTACATCACTAATCAAATGTTTGATCAACTTCTGCAGTTCACTGTGTATTCTTTAAGGTGCTTATAGGATTTTTATTATACGAATGCTTCATAAATTCCTCATTTTGCTTTGTAAGAATGAAACAAACTTGCTTCAGCCATAGTCACGTGTTGCTCAGGTTGCAGAGTTGCTCCAGTCGTACACTGGGACCACCTTCTGTGGTCTCTCCAGCATCTCTTGCCACTTGCCAGGATTTCTTCTTCTTTCCTTCCAGCAGGGTGCATTGCAGCAGTGCTGTTTGGGCTTTTTGAGCAAAACCTGCTTGTCTTGTTTTGTTCTGTTCATAGTTGTTGGTTTGTTTATTTATTTTAATGCACTGCTTTCAGGGAAATAATGACCAAACATCTAAAGAATGGATGCACTGTCCTTTCTAGAAGATATGCAAAGCAAATCTTCAGCTGAGATGCAATTACCAAAAAGCTTCTGCTGCCTCAGACCCAAAAAGCCCCTTTCACTTCACCCATGGCATCTGTTTCTTATGCTGCTTTACACAACTACACAAAGCTGGCTCTGGGGAGGTGGAGAAGTGGAGCTGGGCTGGGCTGCCCTGTGCAGGCTGCTGCTGGGTAGGGGCTTAGGAGGGACTTGGGGGCTTCTGGGCAGCTCTCTGCTTTCCACCAGCTGCAGCAGGGCTGGTTGGCATTTTGCAAAGGGAATGGTGTTCCAGATGTGGTTAACTTCTGTTCAGCTGTAGAAAAATTTCCTGCTCTTGTGGCTTTCACAAGAAATTTGCTTGGTAACTAAAAGTACTCGGTGAAACTTTCCAGTTTCTATGTGAATGGGTACCTGGGGCTGGGTAGATATTGTCCTCTTGCCCCAGCCTCAGATGCCATCATGCTTTTTCTTTGCAACCTGAAATATTTTGTTTAAATAGTTTGATTTGTCTACACTGACTCACAGCTTAATAGGATTTTTAAATCTGTTTATCTCTGTCTCTTTCCAGTCTGTGTCTACCCCTTGGACAAGCTGGAGCTCCCATGGCATGCAACCCCCAAAGGCAGGTCAAGGTCCCTTGGCGCTGCAAGTACCCAGCCTACAGAGGTGAACAAGAGCATAGGTGGTTCATGCTCTGCATGAAGCTTCTGCGAGGCAACATCTAGTTTTAGTTTGACAGCATTACAGTGTTTTATGGAGGAGGGGAAAAAAAAAGCACAACAACTTTTTGGAGCCCAAAATCAAAATAACCCAACCAACCAAAGTGTGTTTCTACCCAGGAGGATCTTTTCTGACTGTACTGTGAGATCCTTGTGGTCATAGCTTCTGATGCAAAGCTGGAGTACTTACCTCAGACACTCTTAAATCCCTTGTACTTGTCCTTGGGCTCAGTTGTTTGTAGCTGTCACAGAAGTGAGACCTCTGACTTTGACCTTGCTGTGATATGAAGACTTAAATGTGAAGCATTCAGTGCTTCATAGGAAAGCTGGGATTTGCTGGGCTGGCCCCTGAGGAGTCCTCAGAGAGACTCCTCAGACTCTCATCCATCAGCATCCATCTGACCTAGTCAGACAGCACGTTGCCTGCCAGCGATGCTATACAAAATGGGAGCAAGAAATCTTTCTTCTCATTAGCAAATTTTTGTTCAAATACTTCTTTTTGTGGTTTTCCTGCAAGGAAACAGGAGTTCAAAGGAGTTGTATATCTGCCCAAAATATCTTAATGTTATGTTACAAAAGGCAACCAAGCAAAAAAACCATAAACATCATGGAATCATTTTGGTTGGCAGAGACCTTTAAGATCACTGAGTCCAAATGTTCCCCCAGCACTGCCAGGGCACCACTGACCCATGGCCCTCAGCACCACAGCTCCATGGGGGGCTTGGAAACCCATCCAGGGGTCAAACAGACTCTACCCCTGCCCTGGGCAGCCTGGGACAGCCCTGGACAACCCTCAAGGGGGTTGAAGAAATCATTCCTCAGCTCCAGCCTAAACCTTCCTTGGCTCAACTTGAAATGGTTTCTCAATGTGCCATCTCATGCAACAGTCATGGAGGGTGAAGGAAGGAGGAGGGAACTGAGCCCCTTGTGAGAGGGATTTTGAAATAGCTTCTCTTTGGGTCCCTGTCACTGGGCTCTTAACAGATGATTACCTTCCAGGAGAGGTTTCCTGAAGTGGAATTATTTTCCAGTTCTCCTTCCACCAGTAATTCTTTGTAGGAGAGAGTAAAATATCACCTGGATTTTAGGTGGGATGACTGTTTTCCTAATTATCTGTAAATCTTGAACCAGAAATGGTGCAAATGTATTCAGTAAAGCAGCAAGTCTTGCCTTTGTCGTGTGTGTGAAGGTTCTCTCCCTCTTGTGCCTTTGCATTGCCCACGAATCCAGGGGTGTGGAACAACACTTGTTGTGAATTGCTGGAATTAAGGGAGCACCAGACACCTTGTTTCTCTTGTTCAGCCACTGTGCACAGAGTTGAGTCTCATGCCACCAGCGTAAACAAATAAAAACTGCAATTAAGACTGGAGAGTTCTCACTTCTTAAGCAATTTAATCCTACAGGCTAGAAAACCCTTGGTATAGCAAAATCCAGGGTAAAATATAGCTTTTATGGCCTTTAAATCAAAGATTCCTGACAATCTAATAATGGGCTACTGTGCTCTTGGTGACAACCATTTTGCAGTGGCAGCAGTTAGGTATTGCCTTCCTCGTTGCTCCTGGCTGGATGTGGACTGGCTTTATGTACATATCCTTCACAGAGCAGGAGTAGCAGGAATCCTGCTTAAATAAATGGACCTTCCAGGCTTAGACTAAAGTTTGAAGACGTGGAGCCTTGAACAGGGTAATTGGAAGCAGTAACGTTGCAGAATTGTTGGGTAATAGCCGATTAACACAAGGTTTTGGTTTTTTTTCCTTTGTTATCTGATGTGACTTAAGTTGATTTGATGTGGTTTGGTGCTTTTTGTTATCTAATTGTTCAATATTTCAAACATATTTACTCTTCAGAACAAAAAGAGTCAAGGTCAGCTCTTCAGGGGGATGTTATACTGATAAACTGTTTTTATAGGCTTTCTTCTACTTTTAAGGCTTCATAAGAAAAGGTGTAGTTATTTTAGCCTTGATCTTATAAGCAGCTTTAATTCTGTTTACAGTGAAATTCTTTGCTGAAAATGATGTGTGCTTAAGTGCTCTGCTAGACCGAGGCCAGTGTGACCATGACAGAATTAAGTCTCCATTTCTCCAACACCTTTTGTGGTGATTTTATCAGTTTCCAAATTGAATCTTAAGTGAAAATATCCTGAATATTCCCTGGCCACCACAAACTGAGATTTATCCGGAGTTTCTGAAAATGTTCCTGGGTTGTTCATTTAAGAGCTTTGTTTGAGTTGCTTTTCTTCATTCCAAAGGTGTGATGAATTCCCAAGGAGTGGATTATTTTAATATAATATTCATATTTGTTCCCAACATCCCCATTTCTGTGTATGTTGCTGACCTGTTTATCTTCACACGTGTAATTACACCCGTGGTGCCTGTGAGGTTCTCCCTAGAACAGGCTCACCCTGATCAAACTTTGGTGTCCCTTCTGCATGTGCTGGGTTTGTGCACCACAAACTGAGTCTAAGAGCTGCTTTCACGGGAGGCTGTGAAAATCCAGCCGTAGTCCTCAGTGATACTGCTGAGGAGGATGAATCACGGAAAGGTGAGGATTGGAAGGGACTTCTGGAGATCATCTTGTCAAACCCCCCAGTGAAAGACTGTGCTCTTCCAGAGCTGGCTGCTGAGTTCCTTAGTGGTCTTGGGAAAGTAACTCATGCTTATAGCTCAGTCTTCCTGGTCCACGTCCCACCTGGTCCTCCACTGTATATATTGCACGGTCTCCAGGTGCAACCACCAGTCTTGAGCAACAGCTCACAAACAAGGTGCAATTTCTCACCTTGCTCCTGTGGGTATTTGATTTTAGTGCAGCACAGATGTCTACACACAGTAATGGTGACGTGTCCCACCTAAAGATGAGAATTTGCCTTTTGGCAAAGCCTCTGTCTACGTGTGAAGGACCCTTGTGGATGGTGACCCAGCTGATGACTGGAGATGGCAATGTATGTAGGAGGGGAGTCAGCAAGTTCTGCAGCTGGTGTATTTTACAGGCTAACTTTGGAAAGTCTTCTACACAAAATCATTTATCTCATCTACATTGTATTTCTGGTTTGAGCAGTTCATTTGAAGTGTGACGTCAGACATTCATCAAGTAAATAGCTCACTAGAACAAAACTGTCAGGCAACCATAAATTTAAGAGAGTTATGACAGTTTATGGTTTCTGCACCTCTTCATACACCTTGAAGCTTTAACATAGCACTTGGGCTCTCAGGAAGACAACAGTTGATAGGATTATATTTTATTTTCAAGAAGTGTATATTTTAAGAGGCCCATTTGCTGCTTTCATCCTCTTGTACTTCAGTTTTTGTCATGGAAACAAATGATTATAGACCTTGGGCTATCTTTGTATCCGTCTGAACTGCCCCCTTTGGTTTACACATTTATTTTCCATATTTTTATTTAATCTCTTTCCCTGTCCCTTTTGCTTCTCACTGTGGAGCACTGGTCATCCTTTGTTACCCTCACTTCCCAGCTTGAGTTCGTGAGGTCAGGTGAGAGATGTGATAGCACCACCAGGAAGAATTGGGCCAGTTCCCTTTTGGTGTAGGAACAAATCAGTGCCAGTCACTTCATGGACAAAATAAAAACCCTGGATTTATTGGCACTTAGTTGATACTCCTTGATACCAACTGGGTGGTGGTGATAGTTGACATCAGCCCCCTGGAGCTGTTTGGAGATTGAGTGCATGCTTCAAGTGCCACATGGATTACTTATTAACTGGTGTTAGGTGCTTTATTTATGTAAGCAACATTTTACGTTTTGGCTGTTGTAGAGCAAGAGATGGGGGGGGGGTGTGAAGGAGTGGCTGTTTGTACCTCTTTATGGATACTAGGTATGGGAAATGAGAGTTCATAGAGTTTTTGAGTTCTACTGTTTCCATGAGGTTACCCAGTAGAAGTATTGGAAGTTGGTGTAGAATTCATAGATCAATAAGTTATTTGGGCAATGGCTGTAAAAGGAAGACAGAGTTGATTGAGTGCTCTGGCAGGTCAGACCTTGGTGAGGACAACTGCAGCTCTGCCCTTGTTAGAACTTTAATGGCTTCAAACTGGAAGAGATTAGATTTAGGTGAGAAATTAAGACCAAGCTCTGCACTGTGAGGGTGGTGTGATACTGGAACAGATTGCCCAGGGAAATTGTGGAGTCCCTTCCCTGGACCTGTTCAAGGCTGGGTTGGATGGAGCATTGAGCAACCTGAGCCAGTGGGAGGTGTCCCTGGTTATGTGAGGGTGGTTGGAATGAGATGATCTTTAATGTCCCTTCCAACCCAAACCATTCTATGGCTTTCCTAACAGGAAACTCCAACCTTATCAGGTAGGAGTAAAGACACAAACACTACATTGTCTTGAGTTGGAGCAGGCAACCTTATTCTGCAGGTGAATGAAAGCCTTCTACAGCCCTGGTAGCCGCATTTAGGAGCATCTGGCCTAGAAAATGCAATGTTGGGTGCTGTGTGGGCATGCTGGGGCTGGAGGTTGACTCCCACATGTAACTGCAGTGATCAGAGGGACAGGGTGGTGCAGGAGGAAGTGGGGGAAGAACTCAGTCCTGATGTTAAATGTACATTCTATGGTGTCTTCATAACATAAAACTATCTCCTACATAGTCCTGGAGTTCTTTGAAAAAACAGACTTCAAAATATTCAGAATGCTTCCACACACTCATACTTCTGAATATAGATTTTCCTCCTGTTTGTTATTTGTTACTTTTTTCTTGTTTTTGAGTCTTGTTTGTGCTGGTGCTTCAGTTACAACCTGTGGAGGTCACTAGAGCATGATTAAAAATGATCAAAAAAAAGATATTGGGGGGGAAATAATCAATGAAATGCTGACTGAAAATATAGTGAAGGAGAAATACTGTTCCCCTGTGCTTTGCAAGCTGTTATTGGCCAGTGCTCTGGTAAAATATCTTCTCCTGCTGTAATTGTCTCCTTGGGTGGTGCCTGTAATGGATTATCACTGGGTTCTCTGGGTGATGTTTTAAACAACTCTCATTGAACATCCCTAGGTTTAAGAAAGAAAAGGGCCTGAATTTTGAAGATACTTAGTCATACAAGACAAAAACCCCAAAGTTCTGACCTGAGATGAATTATGTACCACTTGGAATGTAGAAATCAGTCACCTGTGAGAACTTGGAAGTTTTGGTGTAGGAATCACTATTATGTAACTTATAGAAGGTCAAAAATTTGTAAGAAAATGTTCCTTTGTCTTTAAATATAACTTTGCTAAAGTTGAAATGGTTCCAATCAGGTTTTTTTGGTCAGTTTTAAGTTTTGCTGGTATTGGGTGAATTGGAGTTTTGCTCTGAAATGCCTTTTTGGAGTTTAAATTTGAATTAATAACCCAGGAGTTGTAAGAATAGAGACAAGGATGTTAGATGTAGATAAAACAACATATAGGCATTCCAGAATTACTGACATGATTTTAGGGGGTTTTGTGAGCCCAGCAGAAAGAAACAGACTCAAATGATAGAAAGGGAGGTTCAGGACAAGGAGTTAGTGCTCCAGAGACTGATGCATCTTCTTTTCTTCCTCTCTGGAGAGGAGGTGGCAAGAAGGGTGGAGTCTTCTCCTTGGTGGTACCTTCTTTGATGGTACTTCCAGGTTTGCTGGGGCCGCTGAAGCAAGGGTGGCTTCCAGCCCACTGCTGTCACCAGCCAGGGAGAGGTTTGGCAGTCTGTTCTCTGTGCCAGGCTCCAGCTTCACACATGCGTAGAATGGTGGAGGTTGAAAGGCACCACTGAAGATCATCAGTCCAACCTCCCTGCCAGAGCAGGATCACCAGAATAGATCACACAGGAAAAAGTCCAGGTGGCTTTTAAAAGTCTCTAGAGATGGAGATTCCACCACTTCT
>JANIJG010016679.1:69601-92859 GCA_024611175.1 Megaceryle torquata | reverse complement strand
GTGGAGCATCTTGCTTAAGATGAAAAGCTGAAGGAGCTGGATCTCTTTATCTTGGTGGAGACTGAGGGGTGACCTCATTAATGTTTATAAATATGGAAAGGGAGAGTGTCAGGAGGATGGAGCCAGGCTCTTCTCAGTGATAGGACAAGGGACAATGGGTGGGAGCTGGAATATAGGAGGTTCCATGTAAATGTAAGGAGAAACTTTTTCATGTTGAGGGTGACAGAGCAGTGGAACAGGCTGCCCAAGGAGGTTGTGGTGTCTCCTTTGGAGACATTCAAAACCCACCTGGATGCGTTGCTGTGTGACCTAATTTAGGTGATCCTGCTCAGGCAGGGGTGTTGGACTTGATGATCTTTCGAGGTCCCTTCCAATCCCTAACATTCTGTGATTCTGTGAAACTGAAGCTGTATCATATTTTCTGGAATTGTTACTTCTTTCTTTGGCAGGAGTTTATTACATAAACATATGGAAAAATCTGCTCTGGGACTTTCCAGTTAAGTACATATGACAATATCTGTGGTGCAATTCCTACCAACAGCACTAGAAGAGTTTGAGGGAAGAAGAATAAATCTTTTAGGGGCTCCTTCTGCCAGGGACTTAATCCTACGTCTCTTGGACCAGCTGAGAATAGGCATCCTTAACTCCTACAGTCTCTAGTAGTGGAATTAATTTCCCAAACATCAATCGTCAAGTGAGTTATCAAGCAGACAAGCCTTGCTCTGATTCCTGTCATCTACTCTCTCACCCGTGACATCTGCTGCAATTCTAAAATCAGCAGCCATCTAGATTTAGAGAAACAAATGTTGCAGTATAAATTCCTTATCTTTTTACATGCACCCACCTCTCTGTCAGCCCGAGAATCTAAACTCCATCATTTTAATCTTGTGCCTATGCTATGTAAAAAGTCCTTGTTTATATCTGGACACAGACAAAAGCCTATCCCTTACAACCAGTATAGGCTCCCAAGTAGAATCGAAGCTCCCAAAAGAATTAATAAACTTTTCTTCCTCCCACTACTGCCTGCTGGAATTAGCCTGGCTACTAGGGCCTATCAGTAGCCTAGGGGCTGCTTCCAGCAGTCAGATTTAGCCTGATCAGAAGCAGAAATAGAGGTTAGAAGTAGAGATACAACAGTTGTGAGATTTATTTTTTTAGAGAACTCTCAGTAGGATGAATATGCCTTGGTCTTTTTCTCATTTAACAAAATGATTGCACAAAAATGAAATCTGAAACAGTCTTGATGAAAGCAGCGAGTCCTGTTGGTAAGTCATTTAATAATTAACTAGACACAGCTCTTGACAGTTCAGAGTGGGAAATAATTCTGGTTCAAAAAGGGCGGAGAGAATGGTCTGACAGATCTGTATTTCAACATACGTATGGCATTTCACTAAGTAAATCTTGATTGTTCCCTGCCACCTAATGGTGTACGTGAAAATTTACAAATTAGCAAGACAATTCTCAAGTTATGCTATTTCTAATAGACTTTCATATACTCACTCAAATATAAAGAAAGATCAAGGTTATGGATAAAAACGTGGATTACTGGTTTTTGGTGAGATCCGGGCTGCCTAATTTAGTCTAAATTGTGGGTGTTAGTGAAGCTGTATTTCTACACTAAATGCCTGTGCTGCCTATGGGTGACTCTGAAAACCTGCTACAAGATATTCTGTTCATCTAAATTGAATTTAGGCAGATTTGTCATATACCTTCTTGAAACAATTCTTTATATAAAAATTAGAAAGAATCAGTGTACAGCATTGCTGCAACCTAGTTATTTTTTGAATGAGGCACAAATATATTGAACCGATTGTAGATTTCCCCAGAGCCATACTAACTACACGAGTGTTAAGCATGGCTGCTTTGAGCAGTAAGCAACAGAATTTGCAGGTATTCTGTGGTAATGAGAATGTTTAGTCAAAAGAGTACAGATAAAAGCACACTCTTTTAATGTTAGAATGAAAGATGCACCTACGCATATTTTGCTGGGATGAAGAAAAAGGATTGGGTGAAGGAGAAAAGAAATAATAATACATACCACAACTAGGTCCCTTATTTTAAGATGGCTGCTGGTGGGTGACTGCATTGGTGCAGACACCAGTGCCACACTGACTGCAGCATTAGAATCTGAATGCAATCCAATACCTGAAAGTTTTGTACATTAGCCTAGGAAAAAAATACCTAGAATGCTCTCTAACTGCAAAGATGGTCAGACTAAAAGGGAAAGGTACAAAGAAGGTAAAAAAGATGTCATTTGGATTAAATTTAGAAGAACTGGCAGTAGAGTATGGGGTTTTACTAATATAAAATAAGTAGCATTGGTGTCCCTAGAGTACAATCTATTTTTTGGGTAGCTTTGGCTATTCACACCCTGAATACAGTTCTTTTCAAACTTCTGTTTGAAAGCAACGCAATGTGGGCCTGGATATTGCACTGCCTTGAGCAATAGTGCCTCTCTGGCTCTTGATACTACAACAAATGGATGACCGATACATAGAAATTGATGCCTCCACATTTAAAAGTCTAAATTTTACAACTGTATGGCAGGAGTACAACTTTTACTTGTTCATTCGCTGGTAGAGTACAAATTGTGTATGCTTAATTTCCAGAACTAGTATTTACGTGATGGGGTGAGATTTACTATTTTTGTAACTGATCACAGCTCTCACTGATCAGCAGCACAAGGTCAGTCTGTGAACAGAATCTCAAACACTGATTTAAGCCCCTAGAACATGTTGCTTGGTACACGGTTATCTCTAGAGCAGTACCTGCCAGCAGCAGGCAGAACACTGTGGGAATCTGTAGGGAACTCATGTGATCCAAATGTGACTTCTTTAGATCACATGACCATTATTTAAAGCGAAATAAATGGAATAATATTGTATCTTCTGACAACAGATAATTTATGGACAGTGGATTTTCCTTTCTATCTCCTTTTGTAACACACTTCTACCCGTACACATGGTAAGGTTTACAGTTTATTATTAAAATCACAGCTAATGCTATCAGTATGAATAAAATAAGCAGACAGTCCTCTAATAAAAATAATGACAGCAAAAATACAGAATTGTGCTTCAGACTTACCTATACATAGACAGCAAAATGCTTCAGAAAGGTAACTCATTTAAACAGCCATGTTAAACTGCACTGTGCTCTAGGGGACTGACTAACTGTGGTGAGACAATGAGGCTTTGGCTCACCGGGTTCCTGGCACAAGTTGATCCTTTTTTTATCTTCCACTGAACACAACTGTACTATAAACAGGCATCAAAACTGACCAGTATACTGTAGTATATTATCAAAATACCAGAGAGGCATTGCAGTATGTTTTATATATGATCTGCTGGCTGGATATGTTTTATCCCAAGAATCCTGAATACAGGACTTTTGTATGTTTTCTTTTTGAACACTGCTTATAATGTCAGTTGTATATATATATATATATATACATGTATGAAGAATCCATCCCTCCACTCATTTCTGAATCTGATCAATTGAGATCTTCTGGCATACTTTCCTGACTGGTCAAATAGCAATTCTCACTTATTAGTGAACAAAACCAGGTGTTTTAGAACTGCAAGGTATTAATATGATTATTTCAGCACAACCTCCCCCAGGTGTTTTGGTATTAAGATAATAACTTTTGTTTGAGCTATAGTACATACTCTACAAAGATACCTAGTTACTATCTGAAGAATGGAAGTGATGAGAATCCAACATGTTCTTACATTTGTTCCTACATTTAATTATACTCAAAATAAAAATGTGTCCTTATTCCTTGTACAAACCTGATTTCATTACAACTTCTTTCGCACTCAAATTATGAGCTGCCAACTATTAGAACTCATTTCTCTGTACAGGTATTTCTAGACTGAATCACAGTAGAAGATAAAAGTATGCTCTGAGGTTTCAAAGCAATTAAAACTGATTGAATTAAACAGAGGAGAGTGTGATTCTCTTCCCAAAATTATGAAACACTGAAACGTCTTCTAAAAAAAGATGATAAATGTCTCTCTGGGTAGACACCCCTGTTTCTAGCATTGCTTCATTTAATGTTAGGAATTACTCATATCATTTAAGTATAGGATTATCTTTGACTCAAGGGTGATGATTCTGGTGAAGTGTTTAAAAATCTAAAAAGCAGCTGGGGATGAGATCCTCAGTTACTATTCTAGACTGAGTGGGAAGCACTGTTTTAACACGGAGGTGGGTGATATGGCACAAGGAACTGTATGGTTTCTGACCCTATGCGCAAATGAGTACAAAACTACTCTATTAAAGCTTCTTTTCCCCCTTTTTCCTGCTCTCTGACAGACATCACTGGTTCCAGATACAGTGCCCCTGATCTGCTTTCTATCAGTCTAAAAGAATTTATCTTCTAAACTGCAAAATGGTCCCTGGCATTTATGCTACATAACATGAAACCATTCACTTCTAAGGCCATTTGCTCAAAAGCGTTACTGCTCTGCTCTTGTTCAGTTTGCCTTACTTGTTCCTAGGGGTAAGACTACCCTTTCTGTCCCTCTCTAATCTGTACAGGACTGATAATAAAAACATCCAAGCCAAAAGCTACATATTCTCCTTTCCACCGTACACTTTAGAACACAGTTCCCCAGTTATACATACCCAAGAAAGATGACTGTCCCTAACCAGCAAAATAACCTATTTATGTAGGTGAGAAAGTAGGGATGGGGCAAAAACCAGCTCCAAAGTACCAATAAATCACAGAAAAAAAAAAAAAAAAAGATAGAGCAGGTCATAATTAGGGTAAGAGGAATACAGAAGACAGTAAAGGAAGCAAGGAAACAATTGTGGTGCAAAGACATAGTAGCGTGACAAGAGTGCTTACTAGCAGCTCCTATAAGGGGGTAAATCAGCTCATCAACTGTTGGGGTGGAGAACATGCTACACAATTCCTTCAAGGAGCAGTGATGAAAACGTACAGCGACATTATACCATGACAGACAGAACTGACAAGAAAACAACAGTGAAACTATGCTCAGAGGAATGCAACAGAGATCACCTGGATGCTTCATCATTTACAGAGATGCATTTTATATAAAAGCAACACTTACTGGGACATGTGACAAACACAAAAGTCATCTAAGGTTCAGCTGCAAGTAACTTCCAAAACTTGAGAGATTCTGGAGTAGAAGAGTAGACATGGAGCCATATGCTCATGTCAGAATCAAATACTTGTAATTTGCTCACAATTAGATCCATATCAATCAGAGGTAACAACATGGACTTCAAAGAACTTGCATCTGATTAATGCTGGCATAAACATGGGCGTCATGACCATAATAATAGTAATGGTTGCCAACAACACTAAGGATGCACAGAATGACTAATACACACAGATGGGGAATGTAGCTGATTTCAGCTCTTCAAAGTCTGCTGTATGGATTTAACAGAAGTGGCCTTAAGGTGAGAAATGTCCAAATGACAAAGCTGTTTTCAAAATGTAATTGAAGTTGCTGCAGTATCATAACATATACCAGGAACAATGTGGATATAACGATTACCACACCAGAGGTGGAAGGCCACAAATGCTAGGACTCATCTCCGCTAACATACTGGTTGGCCAACGTACAAATACAGCTATTTGAATAATAAACTTGGATATTTGTAATCTCTTATACTATTAGCTATAAAAATAAATAGTTATAAATCATTTTGATGGTTATATTTGCTATATACTAAACATTTGCAAATATTTATGTTTTGCCTTCCAGTGGAGTTGGAAGTGATCACAACATCTGACATTTACAAGCCTCTTTCATTGGAGAGCTTGCTTTTTTATTTTAGTTAAAATTCTCACCCCCTTCAGATACTCATTAATATTTTTTCTTCCACAGGATATACTGAGATATGTTAGAAGAACTTGTCTGATCCCAAGATCTTGAGTGCTTTGTCACCAGTCTCTTAGGATAAAGGGCATGATAAAAAGCAAGCGACTGGTCTCCCCTGTTAGCAGTAGGATTAAACCTTTTATCTTCCATGAGTTCCAATGGTTAAGAAATTAAAAATCAACATGAGAAAATATATTTCCACACAATACATAATGAAACAGTGGTTCTCACTGAAATGGTCCTGTGGTCATTAACAGGGATGGATGTTCAGTAATGGATTGGAACTCAGGAAAAAAAAAAAAAAAAGTATCTAATCATAATAGGGATACGTATTTTATATTAGATATGAAATATCATATTCCAATGCTTTTTACACGAGCCCTCTCATATGAAAAAGATGATGCTGTACATACATCACACTAGTTTCTAGTCTTTTTTTCTCTGAGGAAGGTTTTTAGAATTAAGAATTCTTGGAGCAGAATAAAAACGGTATCCAGGATGGTCAGTCTTACAGATAATACCAACACAGGCAAGGAAGAGTAGCTCAAAGGGCTTGTCACATGTTGGAAAGGAGTTGATGGAGAAGCAAGTGTATCGACAAGATGTGAAGCACTGGTAAAAGCAAAAGGATTGATAGCAACTGAAACAGAACAGAGGGCAACTGAAAGGAGGCAATGATGGACAGACAGAGGGAGGCTGCAAAAGCAGAGCAAGAAGATTCATCTGGGTGATGGGAGAAGAAATGTTAGGTGTTCATTTTGGTACTGATAATGTTAGAAAGATTGCTTTATAAAACCTGAGAAGGAAATGAAAGACTGTAATTTCAATTGCTAAAAAAAAAAAAAAGTAACGAAGGTATGAGCAAAAATGATTTGAAGTCCTTGGACAAGATTAAGAGAAGAGAGGATGGGCAGCTGAGAAGGGGTTGAGGGACACAGGAAACAAGTAATACCTACAGGCCTCTTAATTCTTTTTATCCTTCTGGGCCATCTGCCAGGGTAGAATTGGGAGAGTTTCAGGTGATTGTTCAGTGTTTCTTGATGTTGGGAAGGCAGTATGAAAAGAAAAACGTGTCAGGGGAAAAGTGAAAACTTTTGTTCCAGCTGCAGCTGTTACACCACTAAGGGCAAGGCGAGGCTCAGATGGAAAGGGGAGAGAGCACCAAGAAAGCCGGTTCAGGGCACAGAGCCGCTATGCCACCCCGAGAACTGCCACGGGCACTGCTGTCACCGCCACAGCCACCGCTGTCAACGCCGCTGCCGCACCCGCCACTAAGGGACCCGGCGCCCTCTCCACGCGCCCGGCCGCTACGGCGCACGCGCACCACCCGCGCACGGCTACACGGCGTGCTTCACTCCCCCGCGTGCCGAGCACATAGCCTCACCCCCTCTCCTGACTCCCTTCCCCAAGCGCGTGACTTCCGCGCACGCGCAGTAACACCTTTCTGCCCCGTCCCAACCCCTCCACCCACCGCACGGCGGCTTCTGATTGGTCCGTCCTCCACCAGCTGTCGGCCAGTCAGGAAGCTCACGGAGGACCCCGCCTCGTTAGAACGCGCGGCGGCCGCGGCGGCCCCTGACAGCGGTGGTGATGGCGGCGGCGGTAGCGGGGCGGTCGCTGCGCGGGGCTCTTGCCCCCAGGGCGGCTGTGGCGCTTCGCTGTCGCGGCGGGGGGCTCTGGAGCCGCCTGCCCGCCCTAACGCCCGCCGAGCCACGCCGGGCCGCGGCACACTTCGCTTTCCAGCCGGACCCGGCGCCCAGCGAGTACGGTGAGAGCGGGGCCGGGCCGGGGTCCACCCCTCGAGCCGGGCCCACCCTTGTTTTGCTCCCGGGTCCGCCCCTCCACCGCCGCCTTCGTGAGGGAGGATCCCACCCAGCTGAGGGAGGGAGGAAGGGAGGGAAAGAGGGAGCACTTCCCGCCTCCACCTCTTTGGGCCGCCCTGCCCTGCCCTGCCCTGCCCTGCAGTGCCGAGGTGCTAGCGGTGGCCGCGGGAGCGAGGCTTCTCCGGTCGGGCAGCCACCGCCACTGGGGACGAATCCTTGGGCGGCGGCGGCGGCGGCCTCCGCGAGGCTGCATTTCCCCTGCTGTGGCCGCGGCGCTTCTACCTGCGGGTTTTCCGCGAAAAACTTTGGCTGCGGGTGGGAAGGCCCCCATGGGGCGTTGGCAGTGGTGCCTCAGGCCTCTTCGGCGCCTCCCCTGTCCCGCTCGGAGGGGTTCGGTGCAGTGTTTTTGGGCAGGCAGTGCGATAGTTGCCATAGGCTTTCCCGTCATATGCTCAGACCCGCAGGTGCTTCTCCCCGCGCCTGTCATGTTTCACTGGTAGAGCTAACAGTAACTTAATGACTTACATCCATCCCTGGGTTTGGTGTTGTTTTTTTTTTTTTTGTTTTGTTTCTGTATTGCATACTTAAGTCATGCATGCGGTAGTTAACATCTGATTAATAAAGACTGCTGTCTAGTGAAAGGTTTGAGGTAATCCTCATGATCACATGATTGAAAGCATGGATCAGTTGGACATGAACAGCTCATGATGAAAGTTGGTGTTTTGACTTTGTGAGATGCATCCATTCAAAGGAAGAAGAAGCCTGCCAGCCTCAGGATACCCGTTTCTCTCACATGAACCACACTGTCTTCTAAAAAGATATTACTTAGTTGTATATCTTGGTGTTCCAGCTTGGTCATTAAGTCCATGAAAGCATCCAGTTCTGTTAGTCCTTGTGTGGTATAGGCATCTAAGGTGTAGTGGAATAAAGCCTGTGTGCTGCAGGTCCCTGCTTGAGAAGCTCTAGTGGAGCAGGACAGTTTTTATTGTCATTTATTAATAGAAAACTACTTTCCTTTGATTTAAAATACAGTTTGCGATTCTGTGAAAAATAGTGAAAGTAAAATTAAAGTTTTGGCAATGCTGGTACTGATGCTGTTAAGGTAGTGTTTTTCCAACTCCACAGTTCAAATCTAAAGGGCAAATTAGTTTCACCTTTCTCACAAGGGCTAATACAGAGGCTTTTAATAATAATAATAATAGGGTGTCTGTAAATGGGAAAGGCTGGAGCTTTAAAATAATAATTAAAGAATGGTGAAGTAAGCTTAATGAGATCTGGTGAATTTTAGCAGAAAGGATCCCAGTCCTCAAAACCATAATGCTTTACTGCGGTTTCTTCCTTTGAAAAACTGTTGCATTAGTCATTGTTCCTAGTGTTTGACTAAGCATTGCAAAGCTGCGTTTGCTGTAGCTAAGAGCATAGGTTTTGACAAAAGGTTGAGTGCAGAGTAGTAGAATGGTACTTGCTGGGATTGTGAACTAAACCATGCTCAATCCCATCTGTCCCATAATTCATTTAGTCAGCAAATGAGTCTTGGGTGCTCTTAACAGGGATCTTGTTTGAGTGCTAGGTAAGTTTTTAGTCATGCCTTGCACCATGTTTTCTATTGTACTTTGTGTTTTGAACCAATCTGCATGACTGAATAATCACTTTCCCACAGGGCAAACTCAGAAGATGAATCTCTTCCAATCCATAACAAGTGCCTTGGACAATGCTTTAGCCAAAGACCCAACTGCAGGTATATTATATTTGTCAGTGTGTTTTGCTTTGTATAGAATGAATTTTGTTTTGCCTATTTGTGTACAATATTAAATGCATTTCTTGTGGCTTTTAAAGTTTTCTAATAAGTTAATTCTACACTTTAATCTCATACAAAGCTTAAAAATGTATTAACAGATTATTAATGGATTGTGATTTAAAATGCAGTTGTGTCTTCTGTACTAGTTGTGTGTGTTTTGCTTGAAAGTTGGGACAAATAGATTGCTTAACATGCCTCTGGCATTACTTATGTGAACTGTACTTAAGGGCAGCTTGACTCACACCAGTAAGTAAAGCAGTTGTTAAAATGTAAATCTTAGGTTTTAATTCCTTCAGTTCTCTGTGCTAAAAAAATGCTATTTTTGGAGACTATATATTCCTTATTCTGTCCATTCTCCCTTCTTTCCTTCCCTCCCTCCCAAATTCCCTTCCAGCTTTACTGCTTGCTGTTCATCATTGTGCGTAGGCAATACAGGGTCTCGGCCTTTGCAGGCTGGATAGCCTATAAATTTGAAGATGCTGGTTCATCATAAGTTGATTTTTAAATGGGTTATCCTAAACTCTTCCACAAAACTATTCCACTTTTATTTCTTACACATAACAGGAAGTCTGTTTTTTTTTGTTGTAACAAAGGTGTGATCATGGCTAGATATCTGAAAGAGATGTTTAATGTCATGAACACAGCTGTATGATCTTGTGTAATTTTGGTTTTTCTTTTCAGTATGTTAGTAACAATTTTTGGGACTTCTTGAACCACTGTTCAACCTAAAGTCTGACTAATCATCTGATCTGTTAGGACAAATTTCCTGTTCTTTTTCTAGTACTATGCCTATATACATTCCCTGTCAATTTACAGCTGCATTATAATCACCTTTAGTAAATTAAACTTGGACAACTGAGGTTACATTAGTGCCGAGAACAGATTTTAGTACCATTTCTGTAGAATAGGCCATATAAAAGTAAGTAGAATGTTAGTCTGGCAGGAACCTTAAACTCACTGTATAATCTTTTAGTCTTCCTTAAGGTTCAAGTCTTGCTGCTCAGCTTGGCAGGGCTGCATCTTTGCAGAGCCCTTTGCAAGACCTTGTTGGAGTTCTACAGTCCAGACATGAGTTGTCAGTATCACCCTACTTACTGAATTAATTAGTACTTCTTGCAATAAAAAGTGTGTCCTTCATATTTTTTTAGTTGTATGGCAATGGAGCAACTGTTGTTTGAGTAGTGGAAATCCGCAGACTTTTGTGTATGAGAATTAGAATCTGTCCAGGAAAATATTTTCGGTGGCTGAACAGAATGAGTAAATCCATGCAAGTTTGCTAATACCAGTATTAAATGGGATATTTTTTAATGCCAGCTGGCTCAAAAGCGAGTAGCCATATGGTAATGGAAAGGCCTCACAAAGATTTTAACTACATAAAAACACAAATTAATAATAAAATTGAATTAGAGTTATGATCTGGGGACATACTTCACTAATATATTCCATGACTGCATTGGTTTTACAGCATTATACAAGTTCTTTTTCTTTAAGTGGTATCATTAATATGATCATCAGAAGTGTGTTAACCCCTTTTAGTGCTTTCTTTGGAGTATGGAGAGTGTTGAGGAATTTGGGAATTACCAGAACTGACTCCAGTTCATGCAAGATGCTGTTGGTGATACTGCACATCTTGTATATGCTTAAAGAAATTGAAATGGACAGTTCTTATTTCTGTGAATAACAAAACTGTTTTAAGAAAAAAAGAAATGTAATAATTCTATAAATTAAAATAAAACCCCCAAACAGATTAGTTGATATGAGGCTAAATTTTAAAGGCAGTTACTTCTAGTGATGTGTTGCCAGATGTGGTGGAGGCCCCATCCTTGAAAGTTTTTAACCCCAGGCTGGATGGGGCTCTGAGCAACCTGCTCTAGTGGAAGGTGTCCCTGCCATTGGCAGTGGGGTTGGAACTACGTGATCTTTAAGGTGCCTTCCAACCCTGACAATTCTATGATTCTGTGATAAAACTATATTGGCTCCATCACCCACACTATAAACATAATGGTGTTGAATATTGAGAGTTATCCTGGTTATTAGATAACCACCTTTTCTGTAGCGGAGTTTCTCTGAAGTCCCTCTTCAGGGATCTGCCAAGTGTGTTTGGAGAAGGTTTGAAATTTCACATTTGATTGGTATTTTGAAGAAAACTTCGATATTTTTCAAAACACATTTAATGAAATCTGTGGATGAGGAATGCAAGTGGTTACCAGTTGAAGCAGAACACATAACTTCAGTGACTCTGCAGTGATTGAATGTAATTGTTTCTTGGAATTGCTTTTACTCATTTACATATGGACATTGTGATATTATAGAATATTTCAGAAAAATAAATAGATGCTTCAATGAAAGCATAGCTGAATCAGTTTCATTAATTTTGTTTGGAGACCTAGTTGTGTTGCTGTACCAATTCCCTGTTAACCTTGTTTGTTTATTCTTTTATAGTTAGGCTTTGCATGAGACACTCTTAGGTCTAGATAAAGCCTGAAGTAAAATGAAATCGTAGGTGCTACTTATGTTTGTGTCTCATACAAAAACCTTTGAAACAAGGTGCACTGAAGTAACATTAGTCTCCTCTACTGTTCTTATTTTTCAGTAATATTTGGTGAAGATGTGGCCTTTGGTGGAGTCTTCAGGTGTACAGTTGGCTTGCGAGACAAATATGGTAAGCTAACTTTAAAATATAACATTATTTTCATATCATCTTCTTTGTTCTTTTGTGCCCCTCTTTGGTTTGTGGGAGAAGAACACATGGGAGAGAAGCCATGTGAATGGACTTCTGTTTTCCTTTCTGTCTTTGGAAATAGAAAAAGTTCTGAACATTAATATTTTTTTGAACATTAGTTTTGAACGTTACCATTTATGTAAGCTTTCAAAGCTTTTGAGACTTGGTGACATAATTTCAGGAGTCTTCTTACCGATATATCTTAATTTTTTAAAACTGCAGTTGTACCAGATACTCATGATTGTCGCTCCATTTATTTATTGTAGTTAGCTGAAAACCTGTTAGCAACAATATGTGGTAATGCTTTTTTGTCCTATCTGTCAAGAACCATGAAGAAATTCCATTAAAATATTGGAATGAAGGCAAGACATAATTTAACTCTTGTAGTGGTGCTTTATTGATGGTGTATTTGAAAGTGCCAGTGCAGTTTGAAGACTGTGATAGCCCCTGCCCCAGAGTGCAGGGGCTGCTGTTGAGATGGGTACTATTGAGGTAGTGCCAAGAACTATTTACACTTTGTGAGTGAGTATGATAAGCAACAGTCACAATGCGTCAGCAGCTTAGCTGAAATCAGGTTTCGTTTATGGGTCTAACCACAAATATTTATAATGAGATTTTTGAGGAAGATAGGACTTTGGAAATATGTGAAAAATAACTCCTTTGAAGCATGAGGGGCAACATGAGAAATTGTGGAAGTACTCAGATGAATGAACAATGGGTATGAAAGCTAGTATTGCCATTTGATCAAAAAGGATACCATCATCTTTATGGTGAATGAGAGTATAGATTTGATAAGCAATAACTGAATAGTGCTCTTATTTCATGTGCTTGTAAAATAAAATGTGTGGGTTCATAAAGTGCTGGTGGTATCAAACTAAGAAGGTAGGAAACTATCTCTTCACGTTCATTCAGAACATTGCAAAGATTGTATTTGCTAGAGGAAAGTGTATTAGCTAGAAGACAAGGAGAAATTTGAAAAGGTTTTTGCTGTTTTCCTACTTAAAAAAATGTTTGTTTTACAGATTGACTATAGAAGAGTCTTCCTAAGGTCCATTTGTCGTGCAGATTCTGAGATTTAGGTCTATGTGAAAAGTGAACTGAAGATGGCGATAGTGATTGAGAAATAAGGGGATGGAGAAGGCATAACAGGAAAAATAAGTAAGAGTTATTTGTGCTCCTCATGAGGTGCCCATAAATAAATGAAGGCAATATATGAAATACAAGTTTTGTCAGAAGGAGAACTCCGAAGATAAAAGTGAATTTAGGAGTCGTTCACATAATGATAATTCAACTTTGTAAGGCAAATAAGATGATAGAGGTAACTTGGCTTTTTTTGTCACTAATAGTGAAATCATGTAGAAGACAGGCAGTGGCTTAAGAGGAAATGGCAAAGATGAACTAGAGGATGTACTGAAAACATACAATGCTGAGGAACTGGGAAATACTGAAAGTGAAAAAATTGAAGGAATACAAAATTTCAAGAGGGGTGTGGCTGTCTATCAGTGTTGTCTTAAACATTAAATAAATTCTAGATGCAGTGCTTGGATAGAGTCCATGTAAAATAAGGAAGAATTCTAGACAGAATGGATGAACAAGCAGGCTCATGGATCTTGCCCATACAACGAAGATTACATACACTTCCTGACTCCTCTTTCCCCATTTCCCTCCTACATTTGCCATCAACATCATAATAGGAGATATAAGTGATATAGTATGTGGTTGTTTCTATATGTTGATGTAAAATAAGAAGGAATTAATATTTTGGTGGGATTTTTTTTGTTTGTTTTGTTTGTTTTCCTGGAAGAGGGAGTTGTATTTTTTGTGTTTGTTTTTGTTTTCCTTCCCCCCCCCCGATAATAAAAATCACTAGGTGGCAGTCTATGCCTATAAGTAGTTATTTTGATATAAATCAATTGTTCCTTTTTGAGCACTTCTATGGAGTTCAAGGTCTTAAAAATCACCTAATTTTATAGTAGGGAGAATTTAGTCTATTAATGCTCAGTAGTAGTAATGTCCAGATGTTGGTTGCTATACAGACTGTTACTGAAGTCTCTCAGGAGAGATAAAGAAGAAATTTGCTTTTAGAATAAATCTGTCATCAAATCTAAAGCCCCTTTTTTTTTTGCCAGGAAAACCATTTAAGCCTGAGTGTACAGTAATCAAATATAAACACAGCTAGAGGCCTGTACTAGTAAATCAAAGCTTGTTGACTCTGTAAGGAAATAAACACTAATTTTTCAATGGATGAAGTTTTGATGTGCCACAAAGAATTTTGTTTTAAATTGTATAATTGAGGAATGATACGTAAAAAAAAAGTCAGTATTGGGAAGATTCTTCTCCATGGTAGCTATGACTTAGGATAGTGTGTTCCTATACATCTCCTGTCAACATCTGCAATAGGTGATTCAAGTTTTCTGGCATCACTTTGCTGCTCATGATGCATCTATATTGGTGTTAATATGTGTTGCATAAACTGGATTCTTACAGAACTGCTGCTGTATAATCCTCTGTCCTGAAAATGAGTAGCATCCTTGAAAGTTTTATATGGAGAGTTCCTTTCAGATAAGGGAAAGGAGTAAGTAAGTCTTGTTTTGTTTGTTTTTTTTTTTTCCTTTGTCACCTTCTTTCAGGCTGTAAAGTGGATTTTTGTTTTTTTTTTCTTGTCTCCTTCCCCATCACCCCCTGTGGGTTTTTAATTATCATCATTTTGCAGCAGTTGCATACGGTTACCTAGAGAGTACCTTTGTTGAAGTAATGAATGTCTGCTGTTCCACAGTCCTGCTGTCTGGAGATGCTTCCTGTTTATAGAGCAAAGATGTAAACTGCATCATTAATGGCCTGCTTCCCTACCTACTGTATTTTTGTAGCCTAGGCAATGTGTGCAAACTGGTAAATTTTTTTTTTTTAATGGAAATACTTTATTTCTTTTGAAGAGAATGCTATCCGAATGAAATAGCTGTACATTTGTCTTTGAGTGTGCAGATGGATTTGAAATAATGATCTTGGAATGCAAGTGCCCTGTTTTTCTGCCTAAAATAAAGTTGCAGCATATAAAGATCAGTATCATTCACATAACAAAAGTATAGAGGAGATTGGAGGTAGGGGTAAGATGACAGTGCATAAAGAAATGGGAGACAAAAAAAAGAAAATAATGTAAAAATGGAGAAGGTGAAGAGAAGTAAAGACTGAGAAACAAGAATAACAGAAGTACTGATTGATAAGGAAGGCTACTTAGAAGAATGTCAGAGCAGGTTGGTTTATTTTTTTCAGTTTTTATTTCTTGGAACTCAAAAACCCCACCCATCTAGCCTACTGTGGCTAAAAGTGAAGATTTTTTTAGGTTATATAAATAGGGAAGTGAAGTATATGTAATACTTTTCTTGTACGCTCTTTCTGCCATCCTCCAAACACTTAGTTGGAGGGCTTCTTTTTCTCTAAGTGCCTCTGTGTAGTCATTTGCCTCGATAGAGATTTGTCTTTAATACCATTCCAGTATGTGCTTGAAGGGAGGCTCTGATGTGCATTTTTTGCCATGTCAAAAGTCTTCTCTTCAGTGAGGGTGAGGATCAAGAGCCTTCTGACTGTTTCAAAGCTTGATATTCTGAGAATGTGGTCCTTGCTCAGAACTCTGAGAATCCAACAGAAGTAAGATTGACTTGGTAGGTTATTCCCCATAGCAGTGCTTTGGGGAGTCTGAGGTTTTTTTTGTGTTCACTTTGGATTTGGGTAAGTGGTAGAAACCAAACCCTTATGAGTAGTAAGAATTGAATACATTTAAAAAATGGTATTCTTGGATTGAGTTATTGCCCATGTTTTTTTTGTCATCTTAAAAAGTAATATTAATCTTTAGTATTGATGTCTGTGCTAACAAATATTTATATACAGGCTTTCCAATACTACAGCTGTTTATAGGCCTCTTCAGTTACATGCAGATGTTTCCCACAGATGCACACATTTGTATGTATGTGTTTGGATAATATGTTTCAGTGGAGTTATGTTTCACTCAAAAGCTGGGAAGATGTCAGGCTTGCCAAAAAGATTAGACTGAAAGTTGACCTAGTAAGGAAATGTGAAAGACCAGAATTTAGTTTTTCTTGTTGCTAAGATGTCATGCAAGTTTGTGTAGCCAGAGAACTGGCAGTTTCCCTTTAGAAGAGGAGTGGTGTTTGAGCCTTCTGTCATCTTGAAATCAGGTTGCAATCAATTTTAGGGACTGTTTCCGTGCTGTATGTGATGTCTAATTAAAGCTCATTAGAACTTTTACCATTAATGTATCTAAAAAAGCTAGAGTAAAAAAAAATAATTTCAACTGTAGTCCTTAAAGTAGTCTTTAATTATCCACCTAGCAGAAGTTAAAGGAGTTGGAAGAGCTGAAAATGCAAAAAATCCCTTTCTACTGATGATCAGCTTACAGAGTCACAATGGCTTCAGGAGCTGGGAGGTTAAGTGCAATGACATTTGATCAATGCTTGAATGAAAGAATGATGTTGGGAACAGGATATATGTTTCAGGAGTTGTGTATGGAAAGGAAGGAGCATGAGACCAATGCATGTAAGATGGAAGTTTTTGTGAATGGTGAATTTGGGCAGGAGAAAGAGGTAGGTCTATTTCCAGACTAGTAACTAATTAGATGAATGAAAATTTGCCTATAGGGAATGCTCTCATATATCAGAATAAAAATAGAAGCATTGGTGATCACTGACCTCTAAAGAATAAGGTAATTCCAATGTGATGGTCTGAAAACAGGTAGCTAGTGGAATTCTGAAAGAAATAATGTAAAACACTTTTACAAAAAAATAAATTCAGTGTTTAGCAACCTAATGGTGAATTATAGAAATGTTAGGCACTGTTGCTAAAGATTTTACAGCTTCAGAAGCTGCATGAGCCAAAAGGTACTGGAAGATTTTAAAAATTCAACAAATCACCTCTCTTGATTCTGTGATATTTTTGGAAGAGGTCTTGTAAAGAAATTGGAAAGATGTCTAGTAGTATTGTCAGTCTTCTGCAAAGCCATCTAATGAGTTGAGTATGAAGGCAGTGAATCTTTGTGTTGGTACACAACACAAAGCAGATTTATTTGTTGTTGCTTTTGTTTTTTTCCAACTTCATATGAGAAAAAATGTGATCCTTAGTAAGGGAAGTTTTAGTCTAAATATTATGTGTGTAGGATTTGTCTTGGCTAATGCACAATTTAAAAGCTGGATCTGATATTAAAAAAAAAAAAGTAGTTTAGGCTTCCTTCAGGTTACATATCAATTCTAGCAGGTAATTTCTGCTGCCTATTTAAGAGTATACAAAATTAACTGTGATCATAGAATCAAAAAATCCCTTAGGTTAGAAAAGACCTTTAAAATCATCAAGTCTAACTACAAACCAAACACTGCTAACTCCAGAACTAAACCATGTCCTTAAGCACCACACCTACACATCTGTCATCACCTCCAGTGATGGTGAGTCAGCCACTTCCCCAGGTGGCCATTTCTAATGCTCTACAGCCCTTTCAGTGAAGAAATGTTTCCTAACATACAAGCTAAACCACCTCTGGCACAGTTCGAGGCTGTTTCCTCTTGTCATATTACCTATTACTTGGGAGAAGACTTGACACCTTGCTACAGTCTCTTTTTCAGGTAGTTGTAAAGTGCAGTAAGGCCTCCTATTAGCCTCCTTCTCTCCAGGCTAAACAACCCCAGTTCCCTCAGCTGCTCCTCACAAGACTTGTTCTCTAGACCCTTCACCAGCTTTGTTGCTCTTTTTTGTTGCCCTTTTTTGGATATGCTCCAGCACCTTAATGACTTGCTTGTGGTGAGAAGCCCAAAAATAAGCACAGTATTCAAGGTGCGGTCTCACCAGTGCTGAGTACCGAGGCATAATCACTTCCCTAGTCCTGCTGGCCACACTAGTTCTGATACAAGCCAGGATACTGTTGACTTTCTTGGCCACTTGGGCACACTGCTGGCTCATTCATTTTGACTAGAAACCCCCCAAGTCTTTTTCTCTGGTCAGCTTTCCAGCCACTCTCCCCCAAACCTGTAACATTCTCTGTGGTGGTTGTTACCCAAGTGCAAGACCCAGCATTTGGCCTTGTTGAACATCAGTTGGCCATAGCCCATTGATCCAATTTGTCAAGCTGCCTCTGTAGAGCCTTCCTACCCTCAAGCAGATCGGCACTCCTGCCCAACTTGGTGTCATCTGCAAACTTACTGAGAGTGCACTTTACCCCCATCACAAAACAGCCTGCATTTCTCCTTCATAGCATCCCCTTCTGTTTGTCAACAAAAGATTCCAGGTGACTGCATTAAGTTGGATTCCTAATACTTGGATACCTGAACTAAGTTTTTGAGTGATTGAAAATTATTTGGCATTGAAAGAATAGTGCAAATGAGGGTGTTTTTACTTTTCAGTAATGAATTCTTAAATAATGCCAGTTTAGCTCAACTTGCAACTAGTTGAAAATATGAATAGAATGCGAATACTTTTGAGTAGGAATTCTTATTTCAAAGCCTCTCTCAGTTCCTAGAGGATGTCACTGTGGTGTCTCCCACCATAAACAAGTGCTTGTCCAGGGTAGAAGAGACTTGGCCTCAGTTCTGTCCCTCAGGAGTTCTGAACTTATTTCCAAGAGTTGACTGAGATTCCAAAGCTGATCTTTGTGGAAGTGCAGCAGAAATGGCTTTTTCAGTAGTTGTTCTTTTAAAATGCTTTGGAATGAATTTGTCTTTTGCTTGTGGTTCATTTGTCACTGTTTGGAATCCTTGTGTGATAGACTGAACAAGAGGAAGATAGGTTTCCTCCATTCTGGATTAATGTCTCATCGTGTTGGAGGCATTTGAGAGTCTTTCACTCATGGCATTTTTGTCTGCTCTGGTTTCTTTTAGCTGTTCTGTTTGGTGTCTGTTAGTGCTGTCCTCTGCTTTTTTTGCTTGTCAGAGACATACTGCTCTCAGCAGTTTATGGTACTCTCATACAAAGCCAATTATAACAAAATGCTTTTCATGAGGCTTCTGTGTAACATTGCTAATATATTCTTGAGTGATGTTCGCTGCCCTTATTAGCAGTGTGGTGTTGACTGGCAGTTGGGGGCACGCTTTAGTTCCTTAGTGCTTTCTGTTGTACTGCTATGCAGACAGTAATTGCTTCTTTTCCAGGTTGACACTTGATAAAATGAAACTGGGTATGAACAACTGTGTGTCGCTTATATATGTAAGATAAAACAAAATCAATCTTGGATAATTGCCTTTCAGATAACTGTGCTATGCATACATGGCTAGAGACATTCGTATGGTAGTAAGAGGCATAAACATTATTTTAGCTATGAAAAATGAGTAAGAAAGAAAAAAAATTAGAATTCCTCACATTGAGTAGAAAGGGTGCAATAGTTATGCACACGTAACTTGAAATGTATTTATTTTCTTGCCCTATTCTGTTCAAGCATATAGGCTTGTTTTAGAAATATTGCTTCCTGTACTTTACTATTTTGATGGAGCTGGAAGCATAGATAAAGCTGGTAGGATTTTTTTTTTTTCTTGCAAACCACATTGTTTAAAAAGAAGTGTGATACAGATAAGAAGCAGATTGTAAACAGTAATTAGTGTTCAATCGGTCCAGGATATTTTCTTGCAAATAGGAAAAATCACAGAAGAAAAGTAGAATAAAGATAAGAAATAACACTTGTATTGAATTCTCTGAGTGGGGGCTGGCGGGTGGGGGGGGGGGTGGGGGGGGAGTTGAATCAAAGATTTTCCCCTGTGGAAACTTTAAAACACCTAGAAAAGGAAGTGACTGAACAGCATATGAAATCACAGTTACAGCAAGAAAATAATATCCTTATGTCAAGATGACCTAGCCACATTAGCAATCAGCTGGATGGTTTAAAAATGACTGACTTTATCACTTCCATATTTATTTTCCTCTACTTTCTGCCTGCTTTACGGAATGAGATCTGTGAAGCACAGGGTATGTTTTGAGACAGATCAGCTGGCAAAGGCTGTTCTTAGCCTTCAGTGGTGGAAATTCCCTGGCTTCCCTACACACACAGTCCCAGTGCAGAATTTTTCTTACAGATTGAAGATTTTTCTTATTGATCAGTTTTCTCTGGATTCTGGTTGCTGCAGCTGAAGGATATGGGCCATCCAAAACATTACTTTGGGCTCTTACTGAGTAAAAACTGGCTGCTTACAGCTTTGTGTTGATATATCTCATGATAATGTTAGCTTTTCTTGCAGCAATATTGTTTATTTTCAATATCTGATCCACGGTAATCCATGGTTGTTATGCTGTAGACCTCGTGCCTAAGGTGTAAACATGTGTGAGTTTTCAGGGAACACTTCATTCTCAGTAAATAGCTCATTTGTTTATAGTCTAGTAAAATAATGCAGGAGTTTTTGTTTATTTGGCCAGGAGATGGCTGTACCTAGCCATGCTCAAGGGACATCAGCCTTTCTGCTGGTGGTAGTCCTTCTTTGAATAAAAGCATTATTTGAACACAATATTATTTTATGAGCTTAACCTGTAGAAAACTCTTGAAGACAAGTTCTGTGTTTAAGTGAAATGCCTATGGGGAAAAACATGGGTGAGAAGATAAGACTGTCCCCAGGGTGTTATGTGTTAGGTTATTTGGTGAATTTTCTTGGCTAAGGATTGGATATGCTTACAAAGCTTACTTCATGTCCTGGTTGCTTTTAGTAGCATGAAATGATGGGAAAAACTTTTGAAGCTGAGCTAATAGAAATAGATATAGGTGTGGTGTGTGTTTTTTTGTTTTTTTTTTTTTTTTTTAAACTTTTTTCCTAACTGAAAATCTTATTTGAGAACTTGCTACAGTGTAGTGTATCATTTTACACTGTTTGAATCTGTGGGATATTGATAGAAGTCATTCGGTGTTTGAACTAATCACAATATATTTTATTTTACACTTTAATTTTTTTTTCCTAATTATAATTACATTTTTTTTTTTTAATTGTAAATTCACTTTAAATTGTTCTGCTGGTATGCCTGGTGTGAAACCAGTATTTTGTTTGGGACTTAGTAATATTTATTATGTTTCTTTTTATATGTTGTAAACCTGTTTCCAGGAAAGATAGGGGATATACTTTTTAATATGGAACTTGATACTCAGTACAGAGCTTAAAAAAGCTGTTCTAATGCATTTTAAAGATATTTGAAGATACTTCTTTGCCCAGTAATGTATGTGCTGCTGAACTTCGTAAAAATGGAATTTTCCACTTGAGGAAACACTTGCAATGAAATATTTAAAGGTAATATTTTAGTAATATAGTGTCAAGAAAGATGGAACTTTAATAAAGACACAACTCTTTATTAAAAAAAAAAAGTCTCCTCTGGAGACTTTCAAGACTTGTCTGGATGCATTTCTGCATGATCTACTCTAGTTTTGTCCTGCTCTGGCAGGGGGGTTGGACCCGATGATCTTCAAAGGTCCCTTCCAACTGCTAACACTGTGTGATTCTGTGATGATGGAAGAGATGAGCATAGCAAATATATGCGGTCTGTATTAATACAAGGTCTGCATGTACATTTTATATACCTTTAGATGTCACCTTTACTATTTCTTAGGTGGAATTTAGTGATTGACAATTTCCTTGGCTAGTCCTGTGATCAGTATGCCCTCTATTTCATTTTTACTTATCAAGGTGGTGGTTAATTTAGTATGTCTGCTGTTTTTTCCACCTATGAGGTTGGTGATAAGAGTGTGGTAATTATTACCACTTCAGTATTAAGAAGGTCCTGCAGACTTTATTACAGGGAGTAAACGTGTCAAGAGTTTTCCTGCAAGTAATTTGCTGGAGGCCTAGAAGGGTCAAAAAGGTCAAGACTACCACCCCAGTCCAGTCAATTTTCTAAGCAGCTTTGCAATAGAAGCACTTTGAGGAGCAGGTTAATCTTAATTTAACTTGATTCAGAGGCATCTTACAGTGAGCAGGCTGATATAACATGCTAGTCATTTATTATAAAAGATTAATTTTCTTTTTAAATCCTCAAAAACCTGGTAAGGGGTTTTCACACTTGTATGGAAGCACCAAGCATAGAGCAATTGATTTTTTTTTTTTTTCCCACCCCCCCATGCACATGTGTGTTGGGCTGACCCTGGCTGGTTGCCAGGTGCCCACCAAAACTGCTTTATTGTTACTCTCCTCAACTGGACAGAGGAGTAAAAATATAGCAGAAGGCTCATAGATTGAGATAAGAACAGGGAGATCACTCGGCAGTTACTGTCATGGGCAAAATAGACTCAGCATAAGGAAAATAATTTAATTCAGAGTAGTATAATGAGAAATAAGAAGAAATTTTAAAAACACCTTTTGCCCACCCCTCCCTGCTTCCTGGGCTGAACTCTACTTTGTAACTCTCTGGTTTAACTTAAGATATCTTAAGATAGAGGTCCCAGCCTGCAGCACAGGAGATAGGAAATGGGGATTGCACTTGTTTGTTGCACATTGTCTCTACTGCTCCTTCCTCCTCTTGGGGAGAGCTCCTCATGCTCCTCACCTGCTCCAATCTGGGGTCCTTCCCACGGGAGAAAGTCCTCCACAAACTTCCCTAACTTTAGTCCTTCCCACAGATTGCAGTGAACTTCATGATCTTCATGAACTGCTCCATTGCGGGTCCCTTCCATGAGGTGCAGTCCTTCATGAACAGTGTGGGTCTGCCACAGGCACACAAGTCTTGCCAGCAAATCTGCTCCAGTGTGGGCTTTTCTCTTCATGTGTTCACAGGTCCTGTCAGCAGCCTGTTCCAGCTTGGGCTCCTCGTTGGGTCACAGCCTCCTTTAGGCACCTTCCTGCTCTGGTGCTGGCTCCTCCAAGGCTGCAAGTGGATATCTGCTCTACTGTTAACCTCCATGGGCTGCCTCACCATGGTCCTCACCACAGGCTGCAAGGGAATCTCTTCTTTGGTGCCTGGAGCACCTCCTTCTCCTTCACTGACCTAGGTGTCTGCAGAGTTACTTCTCTCACATATTCTCACTCCTCTCTTCTGGTGGCTGTTTCTCATGCATCCTCCCGCCCCCCCGCCACCCCCCCACGCCCCGCCCCTCCACCGCCCCCGCC
>JANIJG010016679.1:37989-61696 GCA_024611175.1 Megaceryle torquata | reverse complement strand
TTGAGCATGTCTCTGCGTTTCTGTTAGTTTTTTCTTAATTCACAGGCCAACATGCCTCGCAATCCTTGCAAAAAGATGGTTGAGATACCTTTCCACCCCCCCCCCCCCCCCCCAAATTGGCTTTCTTTTCACACTTTGAAGAAAAAAGTGAAATGAAATTTTAAATAAAATAGATAAAAATACATAGGCTTAATGCCTTTAAATGCTCAGTGTATAAATTCTTTGTGTTAATTTTGTTAATTATTTTCATACTGTATCAGTAAAAATAGGAGGTTAAAGCTATGCCAATACAATTTTTAATGCTTAACAAAATGAATAAATTTATTTTATCCTAATGATGTGCATAGTGTTTTGTCTTTGAAGGACTAGATTTTTATAAAGAAAACCCTACCCCTTGAAACACTACCCAAGGCTTACTTTCCCTGTATAATGAATAGTGAAGTGCTTTAGATTTTGCTTTGAAGACATCAGTGTTATTGTTTTACACGTACAATCAAAACTATTCCTGAATACCGAATCTTACTCAGCAGCAATTACCTGACCCTTTCCCTACTGTTTTAAGCCACAGTAATTCAGGATTGTACCTTTAGCTATGACAATCCAAATTGGGTGCTACAGGCCAGTCATGTTATAGCTGTCATGTTTTATTTCATACTTGCTTTTATTGATTCTCACTTCATTTATTTCATCATACATCATTTATAGCAGCATGCTGCTTCTGACATCTCAATAGAATTTCAGCAGTATGGTTAGGATGTATTTTATATTTTGAATTGTAGAGGGGCATACTAATGTGGTGGATCTAGCATGCCTTTAAATGGCATTCACCTACTCCAAATTGATATTGAAGAATTTATTTTGAAGTTTTTAACAATAGTAGTTAAAATTTTATTTTACAGGATTGTTCAAATAAATTTAAATTTTTGTGTAATGATATAAAATTATTTATGGAACCAATATGTTAGGCTATTTCAGTGTATGCTGAAAAATCTGTTAATAAAGAGTAAGGTTAGGTAAGCTTAGTATGACCCGGCTTCTTGGCACTTCTCATCTATGTAGAATTTTTTTGTTTTGCTCAAACATTAGTCTGTGTAGGCTATGTGGTAGAGTTTTAAAGCAGACTTACCTGCATTTCAGTTATTCTCTATGTGTTTAAATTTAGAATAGAAATAATTCACATGAAGGGGAAAAAAAATGCAAATTGAATATTTTTATTTCAGTGTAATAATGGTATATTTTTAAATTTACTGTAGGTAACGTTTTATTTGCTTCAATCTCTTCCGTAGTCTTATTTCGGTGGTGGTTTGTTGGTTTGTTTGTGTGGGGTGGATTTTTTTTTTTTTGTCTGTTTTGGGGTGGGTTTTTTTGTTTGTTATTTTGCTAGTTATGTCCTATATCAAAATATCATGTAAGCAAATAAAGTGAAATAAATTGATTGGCCAATAGGCTTTCAAGAAGTAAGCAAGTGTAATATGTCTTGGTAATGTGAATGCATTTTTAGTTTATTAAAGTTGGATTTGTTTTAAATTAAAAATTTAAATGCATCAGTGAAAGAGAAACAAGATGACTAATTCATAGTACCCTAGATTAACTCAAAAAGAGGGAAGGAGATGTTTGCTGAGTGTTTTAGTGTTACAGGTGGATATCAGTACAGGGACAGCTCTTTTGGTTGCATCTGAAGCAGCACTTCCCACCTTCACAGATGGTGGTAAGACCTGGGGCAATTACACATTTGCAGAGGTGGTTTATGTTCCTCTTTCCTTGACCATGATGCCTGTCAGTGGAGAGAGTGCAACAGAGGATTCTGTATGGCTTGGAAACTTGAGATTACAGCCATCCTTTAGAAATGGGAACAATTTATACGCTGTACACTCTCTCAAGGGTCAAAAACACTCTTGTATTCTTCTTGTTATAAAATTTCTTTTTTCTTTCTATGGCACTATTTCCCTTCTCCATCCTATGGATTAGTTTACTGATCTATTTACTCTGTAGAAATGGGACTAAATAGCCCTGAAAGCCAAAATTTCTTATTCTGTGTAGCAGAAGCATAGCACTGATATGACTGAAATCTTCCCCTTTTGTCAGCTCTTAAAGGAAGAGATTATTCCTGTGTGAAGCTTTTTTGAACTGGTTTTGGTTAATTCTTGTCAGTACAGCCAAGACACAACTGATGTTTTTCAGAAGTGAGTATAACTTAATTCTGAGAGCAATAAAACCAAGTTACACCTTCAATAAATATCTTCCCTACTTCTGGGTTTCTTAGAACATTCTGTCTTTCTGTTATTTTGAAGGAAAAATTCAAAGGGCTGGGGCTGTTTTTATGTAGTGACATTGCCAGACACATTGGTAGTACTAGTAAAGAAAGAACAGAAATACACAGACTAATAATGTTACTGAAGCACACGGGTAAGTTAGATGCCTAGAATGGATAAATGGCAGTGCTACAGAGTTACTGCTATTCTCACTTCCTATGCCATTTTTACTCTGAATGACTTTGAGCACAGTACCTACAGAGAGTATCTTTTTTTTTTTTTTCTAGGAAATATGAAACAAAATACAGATGACCCCCATCAGGAAATTACTGAGATCAGCCTGCTCGTACACACTGGAAATGAGAGAGAACATTTTTTTTTTTTTTTTCCCTACTTGTTCTCTGGTCTGCAGGGCACTTAGCTGTGATTCAGAGTTGATCAAAGTAATATTTGGTGTGTTTGACATCCAGACACCAAAACCCCATGTTCTTTCATAAGCTTTGCAATAATTTTATTAATCTAGAACTCAATTTTAATTGTTGAGCTGGCTGTGGTAGCACTTTAATCTCCAGTGGCAATAGCAGGACTTCTAAATTGTAGGAATTAAGGAAGTTTCTTGGAAGTTTCTCTAAATAGGAAGCAGCCCATTGTGCATGTATCTTGAAACTACAGTGGGTCTCTGGGATTTTTGTTTCAAACTTTGATTTATAAGAAATGAGTAGAAGTTTGGAATGACTAATTTGAGAAAATAGTGCTTTCCTTTAAAAAGATGATCTTTATGATGCTTGAAAAGGTTTCCTCTGTCTTGTATGCAAAATTGTGGCGTGTACTGCATTTGTGGTAGCCCTTTGGACTTGTGTTGGCTTGTGTAGCCTTGCTGACACCACGAACATTGTAGTATCATTTGATGGCATTTTTTACTTGCTTTGAGTGAATGGTGTCTTAGTCCATGTTCCTGATGGAGGGAAAAGAGAGGAAGGCAGAGGGAGAGCCAACAATTAATTACTGAGAGAGTGAGAGATAGAATACCCCCAAATGAACCAATCAACAACAACAACAAAAAACCCCTCAAGCCAAAAAAAACCAACCCAAACCAAAGTAACCCTTCAAGTATGAAACTCAAAACACCATGTAAAACATGTGGCCAGGGTGCAAGCGTGACAGTGCTGTGCTGGATGGTGGGTGAAGATGAAAGATGTGTACTTGAAAGATTTGTGAATCGTGCCTCTGTTATATTGTAAATACAGCTGTGGGGAATGGTTCTGCTCTTATCATCCCTTTCTAAAAACTTTTGTTAGCTTTCCTTTCTGTAGTTGAAGTTGCAGGCCTTGAAATTAGGAGTTTTCATAGTAACAACTTCCCTAAGTATTAATTGGTCTTTTAGTTATTTATTTGGTAGTTTGGTTACTGATTAATTTATTTCATAGCCACTGGTGTGCACTGCGCTCACTTTTTTCCATGTAGTTTGAAGTTTTGGCATATTTGTGCATAATGTATTCCTATAGAAACCTAGTGTCTATTTCCCAGTGTTCTAAAAGGAAATTTTAATAGCATAACTAGGTTTAGACTACACATTAGGAAGAATTTCTTTACTGAAAGAGTAGAGAGGTGCTGCAATGGGCTGCCCAGGGAGGTGGTGGAGTCACCATCAGAAAATGTATAGGTAAGGCATGTTTTGTTTTTATTTTTAATTATTTTGTTATTGTTGTTGCTGTTGACGTTTGGACACAGTGATCTTAGAAGTCTCTTCCAACTGTGCCTATTCTGTGATAACTAGGTTTTCCTGTTGATCTACTGAGGGAGCACAGTACTGCTGGCAAACACTGTAAATATGCCTTATAGAGAATATTGTAGTGGTGATTAACCCTCCTTGTTTTCAGCTTCATGAGCTGAATAATCTTCAGCAATCTATATTAGATAGATGCATATTTGGAATCTGAAATTACTGTGGTTTAGAAGTATGTCAGGGTTAAAACAGCTTTTGCACTCCCACAGGGAAGATGCAAAAGCCACCATATTTGATCAATCTGCCTTTGAGTATGCACAGTTAGTTTTTGACTGCTTGAAAAAAATTGAAGTAATACTTTATTATACACTTTTGTTAAATGCCTGTAAGTATTCTTTACTCCCCCCATATAAGCATGAGAGGTATGCATGCTTATCTCTATGTGCAACTGAACAAATTATTTTCCTTGAAGTGTTAAGAACATTTTTAGTTACAAAAACTATTCTTATCTTTCAATTTGTTTCTCCTTGTCTTCCTCTGAGTTGTTACAAATTACAATATCATCACCTGTAATGGTTGTTTATTGTTCCTACACCTAAAGAAGCCCATCTAAAGAGCTGCATGCTTAATTATGGGTAACTTGTTTATAACTTGAATATTTCTGGGGCTATATTTTCCACTTAGAGCTGATGTGTTAAAGGAATTGTGGTTTTTGTTTGTTTGGTTTTTTAATAGGTAAAGACAGAGTTTTCAACACCCCCTTGTGTGAACAAGGAATTGTTGGTTTTGGTATTGGAGTTGCTGTTGCAGGTGCTACAGCCATTGCAGAAATTCAGTTTGCAGATTACATTTTTCCAGCATTTGATCAGGTTAGTACTAATAAATTAGAGAAGTAAAAATAAATCTTATGACTGTTTAAATTACTCTTCTGTTAGCATTAATACTTGGTTTGAATATGTAATTTTTGCAAATATACCCCCAGCTGTATTACTCATATTTGTGCATGCTTTAAGTAAACAGGATGGTACCAAGGCCAGTTTGAAGACTCATTAAATAATGGAAATTAAAGATGTTTGAAGTAAATGTCTCTCGTTTTATTTTTGGCTTTGTGGATGTGTTGGCTTCAGCAGCCTTACGTTGCTCATCTGTGGCTTCCCAGCACCATCTCTTCTCTGTGCTGCTGCAGTCAGCCTCATGTCCCCAGGACATATTACAGATTTGAACTGGGATGATTTGATGTATTGGAATGGGGAAACAACCAGGTTATATGGCTACTGCTGAAGCCTAGGCATCTAACTTGCACATCCTAAATTATTAGTTCATTTGTCTTTGAAAATATTTGCCTTTCCACTGACTTACAGGATTCCTTTGCTTCTAATTTGGTCCTCTGAATCCCATGCATGGTGCAGATTGTGGTTACATCTCATGTAGTCTAGAAGCTTAATGACACCTAACTAAAGGTATTAAACTGAATGTTACTTTTGTATATAAATCTTCCCAGATTGTTAATGAAGCAGCAAAATATCGTTACCGCTCTGGAGATCTGTTTAATTGTGGAAACCTCACCATCAGAGCCCCCTGGGGCTGTGTGGGTCATGGTGCACTGTATCACTCTCAAAGTCCAGAAGCTTTTTTTGCTCACTGTCCAGGAATAAAGGTACAGTAGTTCCTATTTTATGAAGATTAATTTTGTTTGGTTGTTCTTTGTTTGGTGTTTTTTTTTTTTAATGGACCTGACTAGCAATGAGTCTGGAGGCAGACACAGGAAGAAGAATGGAAGTCAGTCCACAACAAAATATCTCAGTATGTTAATCAAGAATTCTTTTAGAAGTTTTCAAGTTAAAAAAGTTAAACAGCCTTAACTGTTAAATGAGAATTTATAGCCATTATTGAAGCAATCTTTAGTAGACATAGCAATTTGTATTTGTGTGGGTTTTTTGCACTGAAAGCATACCTTTTGCATCTGTTCCAGTATAGTACAGAAATAGAAAACTAACACTAATAAATAGTACTTTCCTTTTGTTGGTGTTGTTTTTCCTCCTTTCTCCATCCATCTTCTGAAGTGCAGCATTGAATTTATTTATATGAATGAAAGTGACAGGCAATGGGCACAAACTGAAGCACAAGAGGTTCTGTCTGAACATAAGGAAGCACTTGCACAGGTTACCCAGAGAAGCTGTTAAGCCTCCATCCTTGGAGGTATTCTGCACATGGTCTTGGGCAACTGGCTCTGGGTGGCTCCGCTTGATCGGGGTGTTGGACCAAGTGGCCTGTGCAGGTACTTGCCAACTGTTCTGTGATTCTCTGAATGATAACTTTAGGCAAGCTTTCTGCATGAGTATCCCTTGAATTTAAGATTTCTAGTGCTTAGATAACTTTACTGGAGAAGACAGAGGGGCAGGATCTAGTCATCTTGGATTGAGAGATCACTGTTTGCCATCTCTCCATTGCTGTTGGAGTAAATTTTTGTCTATGGATGTATACTTCTGTGTTAACTGGCATCCAGTCCACTGAGTAATGACTCATAGCTTGATTAATGTGGAAGCCTTAAGCAAAACCAATGTCTGTATACTGAAGACACATGTTCATTGTTTATCTGTTGTATAAAATATTGTTTATATATGATTTTGGTGTTCTCAAACTTCAGATATGACTCATTTACATAGCCATTTCTCTTACTTGTTTCTCTTTACTTAAATAAAAAATCTTGTATTATTATTCACATTTAATTTAATGATATTTGAGAAACAGAATGCATTTTTGTCTTTGGGTGTTCTTTATGATCTTTGAGGTTTTCCTATTCTGAACTTGAATATCTTTCCTGATACAGCTAAAAGCAAACTACAAAGTCTTTTGCCGGGTAATTCAATCAAATGGTTTCTTAGGCATTTTTATAAACTAGGGCAGTTTATTATGATATGAAAGCACAAGATAACTTAGATGATTAAAATACTGATACCAGATCTAATTAATTTATTCTGGTCTTTCTTGGTCAATCTCAAATCTTTATATACCAACCCAAGTGCTGAGATGTAATAGTCCACTTTTGTAAAAAAAACCAAAACAACTTTTCCTAATTCATAACAATTTAGGACTACACTGTTTAGTATTCTGAATAAAAATGTCAGAATTTTATTTAATCACTTCAAGTAATTCCATTTCTTTTCTCTCATTTCTGATCTTCTGTTTGTTTTTTTTTCTTTCTTTCCTTTTTCCTTGGGTAAAGTGCTAAAATAGGCTTCTACCCCTAACAACTGTCACCTCAGTGAAAGGTAAAGAGCACGTTAAATTCTTTGGAACTGATGGAACAATGTACTAGTTTTTTGATACACAGAGAAGTATTTTTAGACTATCATTTGAATTCTCTATTTTTGTGAAAGCAATGTTGTTCCTTTAATATTTTTTCCAAAACTATTCATTAATGCAATTAATAATGTTTAAGGCTTTATCTTCAAGGTTGTAGGTCTTTTTGAATGAACCCAAACCCAACTCCAAATGTATGAATCCAGAAATGTGAATGAACTTGGGGTTCAGATTCATTTGCAAGAGTCCCACATCTGTGCGTATTTTCTCCAAATTACAGGAGGAAAGACCATATATTGCAAGCTGTGAAGGGTAGAATTGATCTTTGTGGAGAGTGGTTTTCAAAACTCTTAATAAATTCTGTGGCAAATTCCAGATTAAGAAAAACACAAAGATCTTAAGTGACAGGTGAGATTTGGATGTAAGTCAGAAGTGAGGTTTGGATTTCTCAAGAAAAAGTGAGCTTGTACAACTTTCTTCAGGGGCAGGGCTGTCATCATTAGTACATAAGAGTAGGCTTGCTGGGGTGATGAGGACATTGCTATATGGTTGTGTCTTCTGACCAGTGTTGTGAGGATGTTGTAATGGATCAGACTGTCTTCAAAAATTGCTGTATTGACTCCATTCTATTGTAAGACTGCTACAGAATATTTGCTATCATGGCTAAAAATGTCTTTTCATTTTCAGCCTAAATTTATTCCTGACTAACTTGTATGTTTAACTTGTCTTTCCTTCATCTTTCCTTTTATATATTAAAAGAACAATTGTTTTTTAATCTGTGTTTTGTTAGACTAAAATCAAGCTGTCAGAGCTGTTAGTGGTAGTGACTCTCAGCTTTTGAATAGTTTGCATTACCATGTTCTGATTTAATGTTGTCATTGAATAAAATAAATAGTCTGTCTTAAAAATGATCCCTAAAGGAGTTGCACTAGCAACATCCATCAGTTGGTTAATTTCCTGTGTGTCTGTTACCAAATGCTTTGGTGAAATATTAATAAGACTGCTTCTCCCTTGTTTAGGAAAATCACTTGTCAAATTAATTTGTTGTGATAGCAGATTTAGTTTGTGTTTTGACTCTTTCCTATTACTTTTTGAGAGTAAGAATACTTAGTTATATACAGTATTCTGAAGCCTAGGAAACTCCTGGAGGTAGTAAGTTAACATGCCTGTAATTACAAGGATTATTATTTATTTTTTTCTTTAAACAAGTGGGAAACTAATGTTTTCAGTCAGAGGGGGCCACTTCTAACTTCAGATATAAAAACATTTGCTAGTAGGCTTTACTCTGCATGTGCCAGCTTTTTGAGATATCTGGAATGTAAATTAGCTGACCCTTCTGATTTGAGGGAATTGAGCTCTCTGTTTCCATTTTCATTTAAATTGTGATAATTTGGTAATTTTCTGTTCAGACTCATTATTTCCTTAGATCATCCAAAATTAATTCTTCTCTTGACAAATCAATTATACTTTTTCCTTCCAAGTATTCAGATTATATTGGAGGCATTGCTTAGTTTGCTCTTTGCTTTAATAGTTCCAAGTATTTTTTAATATTTGTTCACTTCCAAAATGAACAAATTTCAGGGCACATTGCTGTTTCATGTGCACCAGGATGCCAACGTCCCTCTCCATGGAGCTGCTTTCCACTGAGTCTACCCCTGACACTGTACTGGTACATGGTATTGTTCCTCCCCAGGTGTAGGACTTTACCCATATCCTTGTTGAATTTCATTAAGTTTTCCTTTGCCTCCAGTCTGTTCAGATCTTCCTGGATGGCAGCACAGCCTTCCGGTGTATCAGCCACTCCTCCCAGTTTAGTGTCATCAGCAAACTTACTGAGGGTACACTCTATTCCTTTGTCCAGGTCATTGATGAAGGGTGTTGAATCAAGACTGGACCCAGAACTGACCCCAGGGAACACCACTACTTACAGGTCACCAACTGGACTCTGCACCACCAATCACAACCTCTTTCCTAAAAAGTACATAACTGTCCACAACAACATTCCAGTCATGTGAACTATCCTACCATGTCTCAGTAATTGCAATTAATCTGACTGACTTTTCTTCTGTTCCTTCTAGCTCAAAATGTTACTGTTAAAATTTTAGGTCTACCATGTTGGAGGGGAGTCCATTAGTATCTAAATCATGGTGTAGAGGGGAACTATTCAAATCTCATCAATGAAGAAAATAAAATTCAAAATTTGGAGTCTGTGTTAGTAACTGCATTGATGCTAATTTACTTTGTAAGAACTGCTCAATCTGTACATAGGTTTATTTAAAGCAAATAATTGCTTGGGTCTTAATAATAATTGAGGAAGCTTGTTGCAGAATTGCAGTGTAAATAAACTATTTAAAAAATATTTTTACAGATTGTTATTCCAAGGAGTCCCCTTCAGGCCAAAGGACTGCTGCTGTCATGCATAGAGGACAAAAATCCATGCATATTTTTTGAACCTAAAATACTTTACAGAGCTGCAGGTAAAGATTTATATGATGTATTTTCTAATAAAACATTTTTTTTCCCCACATATATGTTGAGAGTCACAGCTAAAACAATACTGTAGCAGAAGTCTTGACTTTTGTCACTAGCTATGTTTGAGGGTTGTGTTTAGAGGACTTGTGAAAACTGAATGAGATCTCTCAATTTGTCTCTAAAGAAAATGAACATTTACAGTCTGATTCTTAGTTAACTTTGGAAGTGGAATGCTTTGTACAGTCTTGGGTTAAAAAGGAAAAAAAAAGAACCAAGATGCATTATCCTTTATCAAACAGCAGTATAAATCTGACAGAAGTTAAATTACTCTAGATACCAGATTCCACATGAGTTTTTATTTCTGACAAAGAACTGAGCATTACAATCATCAGTTTCCCAAAGTTAAAATTTCTTTGAAGTGCTTAATTTCCAAAAATCTTGAAAATCTGCCCCTTTATGGGCAGTATGATTGCCATAACTTTTAAAATTCATTTTAGTCATAGTTCGAAGAAGGCTTGATAGCTCTTATTATGCATAACATATAAGAACAGAGTAATTTGAAGATGGTAGTGCTTGAGCTGGTTGTGAAAATTAGCTGGTTACCTCTTTGGACTAGAGAAAGTAGACTGAGAACAGGTAATGGATGAAAAGAAATTTTGGATATGGAGACAGGCAGAGAGAGCAACTGGTAAAATATAACTCAAGCCATCACTTATCTTCAGTGTTTCTATAACATACAACATTATATACCAAGTATGCTTGAATCCATTAATCCGATTTATCAGTTGAGTCTGTGTGGACTGAAGCTGACAGATGGGTAAAATGTTTGCATTTTACTTTGGACCTTTTAGCAGCAATATTCCATCAGTGCATCCATTTTTTTTAGTAAATTTATCCTCTTCTTACAGAAAAGAACCAAAGAATAACAAAGCAAAGATTTAGAAAGCAGATACCAAAGCTACAAGAAAATAGCAGAATAATTCAGGAACAAATTGGGTATTTACCAGGGAGACTACTTATTTGCTTTTATATTTTTTAAAAAGACCCAGAATTCCTGTTGGCAATGTATTTTTAAAAGTGCAACTAATTTTTGTGTGGTGTAATGTACACAAAGGTTATTGCCTTCTTCAAGTTCAGTGTGTTCTGAGAGCTTGCTGAAATTTAGAGAGCTAGATTAGCCTTAGAGAGCTAAAGAACTTTCATTTAGATGAAGTAGTTTGGACAATGAACTTGAGTCTCAGAGTCCTGTTAAAAAAAGAATAAAAATGTAAGTTTAAAATTCCCGTGTCTTCAAAACAATCTTTTCTTCCTTTTTTTTTTTTTTCCCCAGTATTTACAAGTCACAAATACAGACTGTAGAGTTAATGAATGGAATGAATGGCTGCACATCAGTATCACACAGTTTTTGAGAATATAGGGAGGTTTTTGTGTTTGAGGAAATGACTTGTAAAGCAATTGCTGGATCATCTAATGACCATAAATCAGCCTTGTGATTAGTATCTTGAAGAAAAGTGTGGTGAAATAGTGGTTAACATGGTTTATGTGCTGGTCAATAACCAACCACAGGATTGCTGCAAGATGATGTTGGTAGTTTTTGAAAAACTGTGATTTTTCTTCTATATTTTAATGGTCTGATTTTCAGAGATGTTACCTCAATTTTTGTCTTAAATCAGTTTAGTGATGTAGCCTGGAATTTATAGTATATTTGTGTCAACGTATGATGGGGATGATTGTGACAGGTCTTTCGTTTTGAGGCAATTTTGAGTGGACCTTTTATTATTTCTACACTATAAAGCAGGAATATTTTCTTATGTCGACGGGTTTTGATGTTCCTTTTATTTTTACTGAAAACATCTCCCTCTGACATCATTACTGTTTAGCTGTTCATTGTGGGTTCCAGCTTGAACTGGAAGAAGAGTGATATCTATGAGTTCCTCCTAGAAAATTGCTCTTGGAGTTCCTTCTTATGCTGCTGGCTGTAGTCAGGATTTCTTGTAATTCCACCATAGAAACCCAGTGGTCTGGTTAATTCAGAAATGGACCAGGTCATGATGATTGTTTGGTCTAGAGGAAGCAGCAGTAAGACACAAGCCTGATAACAAGAACAGGGTAAATGGAGGAAAGATAAATTTTAAAAGTGGAACAGTCTTGTGTTTTGAGTAGACCAAATTTTTATAATATCCTATATAAGTCTGTTGATTCTAGGAGGAGAAAAGACAGTGCGGATTCAGAAATTTGCTTGCACAATAAGCCTGAATTATATATATATTTCTTTTTTCTTTTCATTAGTAACTCAGAATACTACAGAGTCTTCTCTCTGTTGCTTTATTGCTCTCTCTCTCTCTTTTTTTTTTAATATTTTGGGTGGGAGGGAGGAGGGAGGGAGTTGGTAAAAAGAAAATTCCACTTTGACATTGATAAACTTGTAGGAGAAAGACAGGATATTATTAGTCTAATATGGCATAAAACCTCATCTAAGATTTGGGACCTCATTGTTCCAGGCAAAACAATAATGCTGTTTGTTTCCATGTTGATGTCTAAGGCATTAAATAATGAAGTTATATTGCCCTTATAATTTTTTTTTGTCATAGTTTCATGTGAATAGACACATTTGTTGCAGAGAACTTCATGACTGATGTTACAGTGGGTGTGTAGAGTCTTCATTGAAAAATTAAGGTGTCAAAGGCAGTAATAGGAAGTTGTATTTTCTATCTATAAAATTAATAATGCATTTGAGCTTCATCATTCTTCTTTAATGGAACTTTCTTTCTCCCTAGGAGGCCTCTAAATAGCTATCCATGATATTTTGTTCAGAGTTTTTAATATTTTTGCATTTTTGGCTTAGAATAGGCTGTAGATGGGATAATCTTTAAAATACAGGATACCTCTCCTTGTTCATATGGGTTGAAGCTACTTAATGCTTTTAAAAAAGTGAAACAAACAAAAAAAACCAAACAAAGCCTGACAAAAACCCCACAGCCACTACACTCAACCAACTAAAAAACTATGCCCTCCGCTTCTGCCTCCAAGTATTGTTGTTATTGTTGAAATTAACTATTGGATGCTAGTGATAGAAGGTAATGTATATCAAGTGTAGGATATATCATCTGAAGTTGTTTTTTTGAGAATGTTAAGCAGGGCACCAGGTTGCTGCTGCCTTACAGAAGCTTTTGTGCAGAGCCAGCCTTTTGATACCTCCAACGATCTGCATAGGCCCACTGATTTTTTTGTTGTTGTTTGTTTGTTTGGCTTATTTATGACAGGGCAGGTTTTTCAAGATTCAAGCACAGATTTTTTTTTTTTTTTTTTTCTGTAAAAAACCCCCAAATGACCCAAAGCAAAAAACCCCTTTGTTTTGAAACAAAAGGCTGGTCTCCAAGGTCAATCAGATCTGTAGTACAAAATGTGACTGTAACATGGATATTGTGATTTTTTGCTATTTTTTTTATTAATGAATTTAGTTGGATGTCTTCCCAAATGAACACAGATTTGCTTATTCAGATATGTTGTAGGCTTATTCAGACATGAAGTAAAACTAACTGTGTTATTAAATGAACTTTCATTTCTATATGAATAGTTGCTATTTAAATATGCTTTTGCCCACACAGGGTAAAAGAATAAAATTAGACCTTATATCTTCACCTTAGTCATTCCTGGGAGAAAGGTGTGTATCAAACTATCATTGCCTTAAGATAACCACATTCACATTGTGGTGAACCAAGAAGAAAAGGCAACTTCCAAAGTGAAGAACACCTTTGGAAGAACATTTTGAAAACATTTTCTAGTTTGTTAAAAAATGTAACTCACACCTTAGATATCCAAGAACCCTAGTAACACCAAAAGGAGGGAGTGAACTTAAAGCTAAGTTTTCAAACTTTGCCTGGATGCCTGCTAATAGTAAGTTTTAAAGGTCATAGGAGAGATAGTGGTCTATTTTGATAGTTAACTATATTGAATGAGATATGGTTAATAAGTTGTATATTCTGCATCAGCTCTCATGTTCCACCAATTTGTAGTAGTCCCTATACACAGAATTGTGTTTATGTATAGGTGTATATATAACATGCTATCTATGTTTCTTGTCTTTGTCTTTGTTAAAAAGAAATTTAAGCCCTCTGGGTAAAAGTCCAGTGTTAAATATGCGAGTATGCATGTATAGAGAGAATTCTGTTGTTGGTTAACTTATGAGATTGTTATTGAAAATGCTGTGGTGATGTCCTCCTAAATGTCAGAGGTACTAAGAAAATATCTGAATTAAAAAGAAAACGGAGGCTTTGATTTATAAATAGTAGTCAACAGCCTGTGCAGTGTCAAGAGCACATAATGATTATGAATCAAAGGAGAAGATGAGTCACCTTGACACTATCAGGTTTAGACATCTTGTGGAGAACCTACTCTGATGTTTTTTGACCTTTTCAGCTTCATTTAATTGTACTATATATGACATTGGTGGTGTAGAAATAAATATGACTTGCATCAGTGGTTGTTATAGAGACAAGGCAGGTAAGATGAGAAAACATGCGTTTTCTTTCTGCTAATCATACTGCTCTTTTAGAAAAAGCAACAGATGGTGCAGCCTCTAAAATTAGCTTGTGATGACTCTTTTTCTCTGATAATTACAACTTTCTGTTATTTGCTTTGTTTCAAATCTGTGTTTGAAATATTTCATTTAAAACATTTTCTTTTTATCTTCATTAAGAGATGAATGGACTGCCTTGTATATACATGTTGTCATCCTGTTTTGGTTAATTATTCTGGAAGAATATGCCTAGAATAATTTCATATGTTCCTTTTCATCATTGATAGTGGAGGGAGGAGTTTTTACAAAAGCATTTGAATAAAATTCTGCCAAATCTGCACTTCCCTATAAATTTTTGTCAATCTGAATTTTTCATTTAAAATTGTCAAGAATTCTGGATGAGCTCATCCAATGGACATCTTGTGGCAGAATGGTTTAGCAGCTATAATAAGAAATCAGTTAATTTGTGTAATTGCATGTTATATTTAATGTCCCTTGGTGGATAAAACCACTCCAAAGAGAAGGAGCACTTTTTGTGTTGTGTACACCTTCCAGGTCCTCCTCTGATACTGTCACTTCAAAACCTCCTTTAGGTGATTTGCCTGGGTTTCCACTCAATGGTCTTGTGGCTTTTTTATAAGCTTCTTTTTCTCCAGATTTCATGCAGATGACCATCCCGTGAAGGAGACAATTATGCAATGTCAAGTAGTACAGTTGTGGGTTTCATTATCTTTTAGGATCTCCGCTTTCTTTTGCCTGAGGGTTTTATAATGTGCAAAATCCATAGAAGCCTGGTCTGTGTTACTGTGAACTGGTAACATGCAGTGTGCCTTTTGCTCTCTTTCTTCCCCCACCCAATATTTGTGTAGCCACTTCTTATTCAAAGACATGATTTATTGAAAAGCTGTTTCTAACTTGTGAGGCAGAAAAAAACCCCAAGGTCATTCTACGTGTGTTGAATCTGCCACACCAATGAAGGGAAAATACAAAACAGTTTTTCCTGCTGGTATCACTCAGTAGGATTCTTTATCATAACTTCAAGAAACAATTTTGTTCAGCAGGAACTCAATAACTGCTTTATGAACTATGAAATGTATTAACAAAAAAAGTAAAACACCTTCTTTATAAATTTATTTTGTGTATTTCAAGAGTTGAGTAAAATCCATCCCCCCCTTGCACCTATGCTGGTGCCTAGACAAGTTCATCTTTAGATCAAAACACTGTTTTGTTTAAAATGAGATACTTGGATATCTCTGGTGACAATTTTAATCATTAAACCCATTAAACAGTCAATGTATAAGTTTTGAATCAATGCTTCAGTACACAGCACAACTGCCCTAGTATGTTTCCATCTGAAAACTAGTAAATGGGTCTTGAGTGGAACCACCTTAAATGTCTTAGAGAAGGCAAGATGGTTAATTTTGTCTGCACTCTCTAATTGTGATGTATCTTTTGTGAATAGATAACTTTTTTTAAAGCAAAAAATTTAGACTAATGTAAAACTGCTATAATCAGAAGTTCTTGGTGACCCTTTCTGTGTAGGTTCTGAGAACTTTTTCCCCTCTGATGCTCCACTGTTTTATGTCTAAATATTCTTGGCAGATAACAGGAGGGCACTGGCACAACTTTTCCGTCTCATCTGAGTATTGAAGTCTAATTTCATGTCCCTCTTGATACTTACTAGAATTAACTGCAGTGTTTACTTAAGAGTTTTTTTTTTTAATCACTTGTAGTTGTGTGTCCATTTCCCAATCTGGTACTGATATTTTGACTTGGGGTATGCCAGGGCTTGCTACTATTGGTGTGTATATGCATATCTTATGGCCGTGGTATATAACATAAATTAAATGCTACACTGAATATGTTTGTAACTGTAGTTAAAAATATTTTTAAGTACAACTAAACCTTTGAAATAAAAGATAATAATGTGCTTTTGGTCTATTGTTTTAGATGGCATTAACACTGAAAAAAGTTTTAGTGTGTATTTTTATGGGATAATATTGGAATAGTAAAGGAATCTAATGCTTATTTTTCTCTTTATTTATTCAGTGGAACAAGTTCCTGTGGAGCCCTACAACATTCCACTGTCACAAGCTGAGGTGGTGCAGACGGGCAGTGATGTGACAATGGTTGCTTGGGGCACTCAGGTCAGTAAGACTCTCACTAGCTATTTGTCATCTATCAAACCCTCGGCTGAAAGCTGGGTGGTGTTTGGATAGTGTTGCTATCAGCTCAAGCGCCAGGCAATATACTGTGTGTGTCTTCCATCACTTTATACTTTATCTGTCTATGAAACCTGCTTTTTATTGTGCAAGATTTTGCTCATTTTTGTTTGAAACTGACTCTGGAAATGTGGAAGAGGTACTTGTGCAGGAGTTTAATGATTCATCTGTGATTATGAAAGTGATATATGTTAGAATGGGACAGTAAGATATGACTCTAAAGAAGGCAATTGGAAAGGAGAGTTAAAGCAGTATGCTGGAAGAAAAGTACTGATTTTTACTGCATGATTTCAAAAGTGAAGTTGGGGGTTCCCTTTATAGACAGAGTTAAAATTCACTGGACGTTTAATACAAATAGGGATCAATAGTTTTGATTCTAACAGCTATATTTCAAAGCTGTTCAGGAATATGATTGGATACCTTTCCTCCAAATTAAGGTGTGCAAATCTTGAAAAATCTTGTAGGAAAATACTTGTTTGTTTTCAAGACCTGTAGCAAAGAAATTTGAGTCTGGTTTGGAATTACCAGAAACATCTTTTTATTGCCTTTAACCTATAATTAAGAAAATTGCTATTTTCCTGGTCTAATTATATCTGAGAACCTTTTAAAGGAGGGTGTATAATAACTTTTTTCATAAGAGTATTGAATTCTCTCTGGTGTTGTCTTGTTTATTTTTCTTGTCCTCAGACTGCTTGATCTCCTTTGTATCTATGATTATTCCTACTACTTTCTGATACTTTGCACTGGTATTGAATTACATACTCCTTCAGTATCTTTATTTGTACGCATTTCTCCAGCAGAAAAGAGCTTCTATCTTTCTCCCTGCTCCCTTTTGAAAGTGCTCCATTTGGATGAAATCTTAGTGTTCATCATATTCCCAAAAAGTAACTTGTTAAAGTAATGGCTTAAAAACCGGCCATGGAGACTTAATTGTATCCTGAGTTTACCCAGTAGGCAGTAGTGCAGAGGGGACTTGGAGTGACATCCATCTGAAAAACTGTGCTTTGAAGCTTGGAAAATGTAGGCCAAGTGTCAAGACGGGTGGTTCTTTTGATGTGAATAGTAGTAAGACAGATGTGCATCCCTAATCCAAATTTAGGAGCTGCCCAAACCATGGGTGTGGCTGTATAATACAGCGTGGGGACAGATGCTTAGTGCATATGCAGTAAATCCAGCGTGCTCCGCTTCTGCGGATGAAATATGTTCCGTGAGTTTGTGCTGAGGGTGTTTGCAGGCAGCGTACATAAACTTGGAACCTGATTGCTGCATGTGCAACCAATCCAGAGTTTATTGTCAATAGGGAGAGTGATTGCATGTACTCATTGGCTACTTTTTGTATGCTTTTGGATGTTAGGTAGTTGCTTGGCAGCTGCTGCTCTGGTGGGGTTGCTTGACATTTGCTTTCCTGTGTGGCACTAATGAGGGGCAGTAAAGACTTTAGTTCCTTTCCTTTTGTGCTCATTGTTTTATGGCCATTAGCTAATCCTTATCGCCTGTGAACTAGGCAAACATTCTCACTTCTGCATCAGAGAAATGTCAAAAACATCCATCCCATGTGTCACTGAAACCTCTCAAACCCTCTTATTACAGCCACAGATGTATTAGAAGTTTAAACAAAAAACCTGCAAGCTATACTTTCTTTTTATTATTACAATACTCTTATTGAATTACCTTTTAAAATAGTCCTTTGGTGTTTAGCTGTTTATATTTGCATTATGCAGAGGCATGTTTAAGCATCCTGTTTCAGTATAGATGTTTTTCACTATGGAGAATTTAATACTGTGCTCTGACCCCTCAGGCAGCTAACACTGCCTGACTCTGTCCATATTGTTAAATTCTGTTGCCTTCCAGACCAAGATGACCTCATCTAGACTGCTTATTGGGGATGGTCCTTGGCCTCCAGTCCCTTACCTATGTCTAGAATTTGCTTGATAGAGGTCTTCTGCTTCGGTCTAAGCCTGTGTTATGAAATGTTCTAACAATAAGAAAAACATTAGAGTTTAATGACAACATCATATCAAGAAATTATTTTTATACCCTCATATCTCACGAGCAAATATTTTTTTGCTGAGATATTTGTGGAGGATAATGAGTTGCTGTCATAACTGTTATTTTCTGTGTTGGAACTTTTGTTTGCTAATGCTTGTTTTAGGGAAGCTTAAAATCGTATAATATAAGGTCAAGATACAGTTTTGAATGTATGTAGTCTTACTCATTCATAACATACCTTATGAAAAGGATGCTAATAGATGTGGGGTGTGTTACATCTACTTTGATGCACTTACATATGCTGCTGAATACATTCCTTGACTGGTAGATAGTGAGTAATGTGTATCCTAATTCAGTACAAGCTTCTTGCTAGAAGGGAATAGTGTTTGGTGTTTTTGGTGTGGGTTGTGGGTGTGGTGTTTTGTTTTTTGGTGGGTTTTTTTTGTTTGTTTGTTTGGTTTTTTTTTTTTTGTTGTTGTTTTTTGTTTTTTGGGGTTTTTTTTGGTGGGTTGTTTTTTATTTGGTTTTTTTTTTGTAAGTACAACACTAGTTACAGTAATCAGATAATGCTACATTTGTAATGTTGGTATTAAACTGTGCTGGAATACTAGTGAATGGTGATATTATCATACTAGTGCAAATATGCTTTGATTGTAGGGGTCAGGACTGGGTGTTTCCAGGTAATTTTTTTGTGGTACTAAGTATCTCTCCTAACTTTTCATAAGTTAAAGTTTTGGGGCTGATCATTTGATAATCTATTGCACTTTAAGTAAATTGTAGTATGTGTAATTACTAGGACAATTTTTGAATGTACATAATGCTTCTTGCAGGATTTAATGTGACTGCTACATCAAAATACATTACTCTGATATATTTGGATCTTAATGTAGTTACAGTCTTAAAAAACCCTTACTAAACCCCAAGTTGGCTACAAATAGAAAATAGTGAGGCCTGATACTGTTCCCTGAAAGATACTTTTCTAGAAAGCAACAGTTTTGTCTTCAGGAATTCTTTCTTCACTGAAGGTAGTTTTCTGAAGTGGTGCTAAAATAGTAGGAACAAAATGTAGGTAGTAAATAAGAATGAACTGAGTAATAAATGCTTGTTAGATTACTGAATAAAAAGGTTTCTGCTAAACATGCAGGTAATAGGTTAAATCACTGCTTGTATTCAGTACACATAATTTAGAACATCTTAAACAGAAATGAAATATTTACTTGGTGGTAACACTTTGCCTTTTCAGGTACATGTGATCAAAGAGGTGGCAGCAATGGCTCAAGAAAAGCTTGGTGTGTCCTGTGAAGTTATTGATCTGAGGACCATCTTACCATGGGATACAGAGACAGTTTGCAAAGTAAGTAAATGATGCATGTTAATTTAAAAACACAACAACCCCCCAAACCCTCTAATAACAGAATTTAAGTGCAAATAATGATGACTTCGTTATTTACGTATTTTTGAAGGCCTACATTTTTGCTCTGTATTGTGTTTTTTCTTCTGTATTCTTTATTCTTTATCATACGTGAAGAGTTCACATTACATGGACCAAACATTTGCTTTAGAATTGAAAGAGAATTATATTTCAGGGTTCAAAAGAATGTTAGAATGCTTGTTCTTTGCATCAAAGCAAAAGGCAGGATTTAATGAGGCTTGTGCTTGAAAAGTGCTTTTCCATATTTCTGACTCTTCCTATCATTGTTGTGGGCTTTGGATCTGAAGAGATCAGGTGAAATCTTTTTTCCACTGCTGTTTTACACCAAGACCTTTATCCAGTCTTAACTCTGCAATAATATGCCATGGTTTTGCATATCCAGATTTCTAGAAATAAATGTATTGAATTAAGTATTAATTTTACTGTCAAGTTTGTCTGAGGGATGGCCAGTGGGGTTGGATGGAGCAGATTATGGGAGGAAATATCCCTGTTGGGCTTCTGCTATTAGCAGTGTCCTATTGTCAGGTTGTGGATGTTATAACAAGTTGTGTACTTACAGGCATAGCTATGTGTTGCTTCATACAAATTTGATATTCTCAGCTGAAGTGTTTTCAATGTCTGTTTGCAGTGTATTTCATGTTACTTGGATGTACTTTCTATCTGTAAAAACTGAAATGTGTTGAGTTGCTGTCATCAATATGAAGAGGAACTTTGGCAATAATAAATGCTTTACAGTCCCTTCTGGACAAGTAATATTATTGCATTTTTAAGCTATTTTTTTCTCCTTCTTTAAAGATTTCAGCTGTCATTCTATGAAAGTAAAGCATCTTTTTGAAAGAGCAGCTCAATCTGTTTCATTGTTCCATCTTGAACATCTTTTAAGGTAACTGTGACTAAAATAAAGGTGGAACAAATAGACCCGGTCTAATCGCAGAATCACTTTGGTTGGAAAAGACCTTTTAAGATCGAGTCCAACCATTATGCAACTCTACCAGGGCTACTACTGGACCATATCCTTTAGCACCATTTCTAGACAGCTTTTAAATACATCCAGGAATGGCAAATTCAACCACTTCCCTGGGCAGCCTGTTTCAGTCTTTAATAACCCTTTCAGTATAGAAGTTTTTCCTAATGTCCAACCTAAAGTTCCCCTGGTGTAACTTGTTGCCATTTCCTCTTGCCGTATCGGTTGTGACTTGTGAGAAGAGACTGAGCCCCATATCTCCTCCTTTCAGGTAGAGAGCAGTAAGATCTCCTCTCAGCCTCCTTTTCTCCAAACTGAATAATTCCAGCTCCCTCAGGTGCTCCTCATAATACTTCTTCTCAAGACCCTTAACCAGTCTCATTGCCCTTCTCTGGACCTGAGTTAATGAGTTTACTCTTAAGAGCATTATTTCAAGACAAATATATTGCACATTGGCTGAGCAGTTCAGCTATTTATGGTAATAAATACCAAATAATAAATGTTTTTAACATTGCTCTTACAGTATGGCTGCAGGCTGGTCTGATGGGAGAAATATGATCTTCTGTAGATCTTGTTTGTTTTGATAAGCTGAAAATAATTAGTGGTTTGCATTTGGTCTATGCAGCACTGAAACTTTTAAACCGAATTTGCACCTGGGCAGCTTTTAAGGTAATCACCAACATTAATAGAAGGATGGAAACTATAGTTGTAGCAGCTTGCTCTAGCCTTGTCCCAAGAGGAGCTGCTTGGTGTAGCTGTTGCCAGATGACAGTGGCTTACAGTGTCAGTTCAGGTGACAGAACTTGATATATATATATATATATATATATATATAGGGTTGGACTGGCTGATCTTTTGAGATCCCTTCCAACCCCTATCATTCTGTGATTCCCTTCCTGAGATGCTGGTGTCAAGGACTGAGAGAGCATTAGAAAAGTTGACCATGCCAGAGAAAGTCCTTGGCTGTCCATTAGTCCTCTTCAGTCATCTTTGTGGGCTCTTAAATAATGGCGTTGCTTTTACTCCTGCCAAACTAACAGCCAAATCATAGCTGTTACAGACTGCCCTTTGCCTCACACTATTGCTTATGTTAGCCTCCATAAATCTCAGATCAATTTTTTTTGTTTTCCCTTGTCTTACATGTGTTTGAAATATGTCTATCATCTCCTTGTCCTGTTGTGCACTACCCTTTTCCTCTACGTACATGATGCCCTGCAACCTGATTGCTGTTCTGCTGGTGCTCGGATTCATGGCCCTCCGCTAACGGGAGCATGTCCTGTGATCTTATCGGAGAGCAGGACTTCGGGTTTTGATGTAAAAAGACATCCCTCCAGTTTTGCTGCTGGGAGTGGTGTCCTTGTGTAATCAGTACAAGCTGTTATTTTAGTCCTTGGCCCACTGCTGCTCTCAGCCCCTGCACACACACGTCTCTCATATAAACCTTAATAGACCTGTTACAGTTCTCCACATTATTATGATTCTCCTCTCTGCTGGCCCTTTCTAGAAGGCGGGGAGCCTTATCTAGCCTCTTGCAGGCTGTGTGATTATTCCTAATTATGTGCCTAAATATTTGGATTCCCTGTGTTCCGTGTGGTTGAGCGTCATGAAGCTTTAATAATTGAATGGAATTTTACAGAAGCTGTATGCATTTGCCAGTCTAATGTATTTTACTCTGTAGGCTTATTTTATTCTTGTGCTTACCTAAGAAATGCTGCATTTTTATACAGAAATACTTCTATGGATTTTCCTTGTCGGTCTATGTAATTTTTAGACAAAATAAGGAGTCTTGAAGGTTGGTGTCGGGGAATGAGCAGGCCTCAGAACCTTAATTGTTACTATCTTTAGAAATGAAATAACTTCAACACTGATGTTGCCAATGCAGCTATATAAAAATGAGATGCTCTATGTAACTGGAAGTACATGCAACTTTAAGACTAATTTTTAACAACTGTACTGTAGGCATGAAGAAGGATGGGCTGAAATGGTTATTAGCACTTTGGAGAAGAGCAGTAATATGTCAAATTTTTCACTGCAAATCTGACTGCTTAGTCTGCTTTCTATAGCTGTTCCTATATTGAAAACTGTCACCAAAATACATATTTTGTAAAATTATGAGAAGTTGTACTTTACAATTGCCACCAGAGGCCTCCTTTTAGCCAGGTTAAGCAGCTGCTTTGACTTTGCATTGCTGCTATGAGCATATTTATGAATATATAATTCTGAGTGAAGCATAAATAAGCAAATAATGAATGTAGTGAACATAAATAAAAATCGCTGTCTAATTTTACTGATATTTTCAGTGCATTTTTAAAAATTTGAGATTATTTGCAATTTTGAAATGGGTTAGCATTTGTCATCTGTTTGAGGAGATGAGTGCACCTGCCTGGCACAGGAACATGGGCCTTGAATGGATCCCAGCAGTAATTGAAATCAGTACAATTATTGTGAAGGGTAAATGTGCAAATGGACTAGATTTTTCTTTTGTCAATCTTCAAATGTCTAAGAATGAGTATTGAAGTTTGAGCTAGTTACAGTAGAATAGCTCTGAGCTAGAGAAAGGATATCTCCTAAGGGTCATTTGTTTCAGCTGCATCAGCGCCAATTTTGGTAGGAGATAAATTGGCTTCTGGAAATATCTTGGTTTAAAACATTTTTTAATTATTATTATTAATTTTTATTTTTTAAACGAAAACGGTAAGGGAGTCTTGACTGAGTGTAGTTTGGTCAGGGCAAGGTAAATTGCACCATCGTTGTATAGCTGAGAGATGACACCTACTACTTACAGATGACTGTTAAAAAAAAAAAAAAACAAACCAAAAGTGACCCCT